>CATIWR010325465.1:0-27851 GCA_949677035.1 Omphalea diandra | reverse complement strand
TGTCTGTTTTGTCTCGCTAGCGAGAGAGTTTTTATTGCTTGCCTGGGGGGGGTTGTTTTATATATATATATATATATATATATATATATATATATATATATATATATATATATATATAGTGATTAGTGTATTTTAAAAAATCAGTTAATAAAAAATATTTTTCTGATTAAAGAGAAAATTAAATTATTTTTCAATAAAATGACTTTTTCTTTTGAAAATGAAAATATTTTTTCATATTTTGATAAATTAATCTAAATAAAAAAATAAATCATATAAAAATATATATTTATTATCATTTGTCATATTTGACCCGATCATCATTAATTAAGGTAGTCACTAGTGATAGATAGGACTCAAAAAAATTTTTATTCTTAATTTATTTTTTATATTAAATAATAAATAATATAAATATAAAATATTTATAATTTAAATTTTGTTATAATCATATAAACTAAAAGAAAATTAACATTTTTTAATATATTCTAAATACCATAAAAATGTATTGCTCAAAAATATTTTCTTCAAAAAATATTTCTCAAAAAATATTTTTCTTAGAAAATTATTTTTTTGTGAAATAAAGGAGCCTTAATAATATTTTAATAGTATTAAAACTTATATATTTCACAAAAAATAATTTATTTATAAAAAATATTTTAAAAAATATTTTCTAAATAATATATTTTTTAATAGTTGAAATATATTATAAAAATATTAATTTTTTATTTATAAGATCACAATAGAATTTAGACTACAAATATTTTATATTTATACTATTTATTATTTAATATAAGAAAAATACATTTAAAATGAAACTTTTATAGATTCCATCAATTGCCAATAATCACCACTCGTCAGTGATAAATGTTAGTAGTTAAGAATGATTAATAATAATAAAGATATGCGTTTATATTATTTATTTTCATTTAGATCAATTTTTTTAAAATCTAGAAAATGATTTTTCTTTTGAAAATAAAAAATCATTTTCTTTAAAAATGACTTAGTTTTCTATTGATCAAGAAAATATTTTCAATTGATTAATTTTTCTAAATAAGCCACTCATTAAAAAATATAGAAAATATTTTTCGAAAAACATATAGAGCATAATATAATAATATTTAATAATACATATTTTTATATTTTAATCATTTTGGTGTATAATTCTTATAAATAAAGATAAAATATATCTTTAAATCATTCATGTTTCTTAAAGCTAACATAAAAATAAATTAAATCTAACTAAAATTTTCAACACATCTATTGTTAATGTAAAATATATTGCCTTCATCCCAAGTCTTGCTTCTTTCTTTTTTTTTTTTTTTACTGTGTCAATATTTAGGTTGGTTCCTTTTTTAGAAAGTATTGAACTACTTGATTTTCTATTTTACTTTTATTTAATATCATGGCTATCAACACTTATAAATAATAACCATTTAATATACTCATTAAAAGTTGAAACAAAATTTGCAATTTGCAATTTTGATGTTTATGATTTGATAATTTTATTTATCAGTAATATTAATTCTCTTTAGTTTTACATTAAAGAATAATAAATTTTAAGATTATTTAATTGGAATATTATTCATTTTTATCTAGTATTTTTTAATACTAATGCAATGATATAATAGAAAAATTAAAGTAAAAACAATCATTTTAACCAAATTACCTAATATTTTTTAAATCTGTGTGTAAAAAAAAAAAAAAGTCTATCAATTTGATATGAAAAGACTGTACAGCAATAACACTATCATTAATTACCAAATCATAATTAATCAATATGGCCTTCTATTAATTGCAATAATATATCTTTATACATATTTCTTTCATTCCATAGTATCAGTTGCTTTTTAAAAAAATATATATTCCAATTATCTGTTTATATATTGTAAATATATATATATATATTCCACTTTATAGATACTTCCTCCATTACGTTTTTAAAATAATTAGATTTCTAATGAAATATTAATTATTTTTTCTTGTTTTATCCTTATCAATATTTTTAGATTAGTTAATGAATTAATCATTTTAAGCCTTTTAAAAAGGGATAATTAATTATATTCACTTATTTTTCTCCTATAGTTATGACTATTAAATAGTTTCTTAATTTGTACAAAAATTTAAAAAGTAACAGATATTATAAAACGGAGAGAGTAATAATATAATTTATAAGATATTTTATTTTATTCGACTTAATTTAGTGTAAAATTTTAATTTTCCATAAAACATATTTAGGTGATATAAATAAAGTTGGCCTGAATATAAATAATCAAGTTCAATAAAAGTTTATTATTAATGTATTAAAAATAGTAATCTATTGAATATCTAAAAAAATTAAATTATTTATAACTTGTCAAAGATAATGATGGGAGAAAAAAAAAAGAATGAAACCTTTTACTCATGGCTTCAAAGATTTCGAACCAGGCTAGAAATTTTAAGTAGTATTGGTTTATACACCCACATTATTACACTCATTCTTTAAATTAAAAAATATATATATATATTCTTTTAGACTGTTATATATGTAATAAATTTTGTTTGCAAACTTTCTTTCCAAGTTGCATTGGCTGTAAATCCAACTATAAAAAATTAAATAAAATAAATTTAATTTAAATCAAACTCTACAAATTTAAATAGAATTTTATTTTATTTTTTTTTACTTTTTTATGGACGACAATGAAGCTTTATTAATCTTGTGAATCTAGCTGAACAATATATTCCAGATCATGAGGAACTTTAACGTAAAAAACTAAAAGATTATTACTAATTGTAAAGATAGAGTTGGCAAGAGAATATGCCAAAGCATTCCCAGACCTACAAACAAAAGCCAAAAAAAAAAAAAAAGAGAAAGAAAACTCAAACTTAAATGTCTAATATCCTTCAAGATCATATTGTAGGTCTAAGAAATATTTAGAGAGAGTTGTGATAATACCGTAAGACTGGATGTGACATAGATTTAAGACAAGAAAGAGAACAATTAGAATATTTTAACAGTAAAATAACGTAATTCAGTGTTATATTTATAGTGTTCTAAAGGATGTCAAATATTCTATTTGTAAAACGCACAACTCCTAGTTATAATAATAACAGTAATTTACAGTAACAAAGAGTTGTCTTTATCCATCAAACAAACACAATTCTTCCTAACAGTCATATATGTGAAAAATACAACTCTTTAATTATTTTGGCCAATTTATTCTTTTATCTCCCATTTGGACAAAATAATTATCATTCAATGTTTTTTACTTCCTCAACTAGAATATCTTCAAGTATTCCTTGCTAACACTTAATATATATGCTTAAGTTGTCGCTAGATAATTCCTTAGATCTTTTATGCATTTATTCCTATCTAGTCGCACTAGTGTTTTTCCTCAAGAAGTTTGTCAAACTTTAATGAGACTAATGTCTATCATTTAAATCTATATTATTTAAATGGCACAATGTCATCATGTCTAAGGCTTTAAGTCCACCATCTCGACACCATAGCCCTTTCAGCCAAGTTACTAGATTTTGCATGTACTTAGCCTGCATTGACTCTTAATTACTTCTTGTAGTTCCTAACTACAAGCTTTTATTGATTTAAGTCAACGACTTTGTACAAAATGATGATCGCGTTCCAATACAATCCAAAAATGCTTATAACATGTGGACTTCAGCTTCTAACCGTGGAATTTAGGACTCT
This sequence comes from Omphalea diandra, assembly GCA_949677035.1. Taxonomy (NCBI): domain Eukaryota; kingdom Viridiplantae; phylum Streptophyta; class Magnoliopsida; order Malpighiales; family Euphorbiaceae; genus Omphalea; species Omphalea diandra. The sequence continues at coordinate 24,172 of CATIWR010325465.1, read as the reverse complement.
GTCACTTTCGCGCTAGTATTCTTCCATCTTTTGTTTGACCGACTATACCCCTTCAAATGGAATCACATTAGAATACTCCTTTTTTAAGTGTCCCCAAGAAACTAATTTTGCATCTAATGTCCTTATTTTTCATGCTACAATGGTTAGGTCCTTAACCTCAGTGTATTAACATGCACTCTGAATTTTTTCAAAGTCAACCCTTGGTCATAAGATCGGTTACTACATCTTTCGATGAGATATAGTTGACTTTTATCTCACCTTTCTCCACTATATCTTATATATAGTGATAATGTACATCAATATGTTTTCCTTTAGAACTATTGGCCCTATTTTTTATTAAAGAGATAGTAGACTTATTATCACAAAACACATTGTATGACTTATCTGGTAATTCACATTTTAAACTATTAACAAACCTTTTAAGCCATACCACATTGCTTGTTGCCATGCTGCATACTGTCTTTTATAATGCATCCCTACTTCTTGCTTGCCTAAGAAACAACTGTTCCACTAAATAAAAATATATAGCTACTTGTGGATTTTCTATCATTTGTATCTCTCACAAAGTCTGAATATAAATATCCTAATATTTTCAATTCCTTTAGTCCAAAGCATAATTTTAACTCTATTATACGTTTATACATCTAAATATTCTTTTGACTACTTGTCCATGCTCGGGTCCAGGGTCTAATTGATATATACTTACCAATTTTACTGCATGACAAATATTTGGTTTTATGCTTGTCATTGCATACATGATGCTTCCCACAATGTGGGATAAGCGGTATTAAACATTTCTTTTCTTTTTTGCTTCATTCTTTGGACACATATCTTTGTTCAAATGTAAACCTTTACATACTGGACTTGTCACAACCTTGCATGATCCCGTATTGAATTTATTAAGTATTTTCTCTAAATACTTTTTCTTATCTATGTATAATAATTTTGATTCTCTATCTCTTGTTATTTTTATCCCTAGAACATATTAGGCTTCTCCCATGTCTTTCATCTCAAATTGAGAACTAAGACTTGATTTTGTTGTCTCCATTATCTGTACATTATTACTTGCTAATAGTATGTTATTTGTGCATAATGATAATATTGTTATATCATTCCTTTCTTTTAATATATAAACAGAGTGGTCAAGTTTACTTACTTCATATCTTATCTCTATAATAGCTTGGTGGAACTTTAAATACCATTGTCTCGATGATTGTCTTAATCCATATAATGACTTTTTTAATTTACACACTTTCTTTTCTTGCCTTTTGACTTTGTAGCCTTCTGGTTATATCATATATGTGTCCTCTTTTTGATATCCATTCAAGAAAGTAGTTTTTACATCTAACTAATGCAATTCGAGATCCATTCAAGCAACTATTCCATAATTACTCTTATAGATGCAAAATTTGCCACCAATGAATATGCATTTACAAAGTCTATACCGAGTTTTTGAGTATAACCTTTAATATTGCTTTATACTTGTCTAGAGTACCATTTGCTTTGTATTTTCTTTTTAAATACCCATTTACATCTAATAGGTTTTTGACATTCTGAAAGACTTGCCAATTCTCATTCTTTGTTTTTATTAATGGAATTTAGCTTTCATCCATGGCTTCAAACCATTATTGTCTATCCAGACCTTCTATAACTTCCTTATAGTTTCTCGGTTCATCATTAGCTTCAGCAAAGTCAACATCTTTGAGATTGTATACATAATGATTCTTTAATTTTACTGATGGTTCTCTTGATGTTTTTCTCCTTTTTTTTTTTTAACTTATATTTATTGAGTATTTTCTTCTATACTTGTTGATTCATTAATAGCTTACTTATCTATTGAAATTTTGCTCCCACTACTTTTGATATCCATTGACACTATTTATGGTTTAGATTCATCATCCTGAAGTATAATGTCTTCTATTGAATTCTTAGAATTAACTGTCTCAAAGAAGACAACATCTCTACTTTCTATTAATCCTTTTTCTGGATGATAGAATCAATATCCATTTCCTGATTCACTATATCGAATAAACTTACATTCCCGTGTCTTTTCCTTCAGTTTATCTCTAAATGTTTTGGAACAAGAACATGTGATTTGCATCCCCAAACTTTTAATTTTGTTAAGTCTGTTTCATAAGGTGTCATTTGCCTTGATTTTGTTTTAACTTTATTCAGTATATATTAAGTAGAACTTAATGCTTTGGCCCAAAAATGTATTCCTAAATCAGCTTGTGCTATCATAGATCTAGTCATATCCATTAGAGTTCTATTTCATTTTTCTGTAATTCCATTTTATTGTGGCGTGTAAGATATAGTATAATTAAGATTTCAACCATTTTCTTTGCAAAAATAATCAAAGGCTTCATATTATCCACCCGTATCTAAATTTTAATATCTCTATCTAGTTGCTTTTCCACCTACATTTTAAAATCCTTGAATTTCTCAATTGCTTCTAATTTTGTTTCTAAAAGATAAATATAACCATATCTAGAATAATCATCAATAAAGGTGATAAAGTATTTGATTCCTTTATGTGTTTTTTTTTTCTCATTGGACCACAAATGTCTAAGTGGATGAATTCTAGTAAATTGGATGAAGACCAAGACTTAGAAAATGACTTTTCGTATTAAATTTCCTTTAGTACATGATTCCCGAGTATCAAAGTTTACAGTTTTTAAGTTTGGTATTAATCCAAATTTACTAGCATTTTATCTTTATTTATATGACCCAATCTTAAATGCCATAAATAAGAATTGTTTTTATTTGAAACTAGAAAAATGCTCAGAATAATTATTAATTTTGTTATTAGCAATAAGTTTGTATAATCCATCCACTTAGATATTCTTCATAAGAACCTTTTTATCTCTACATATAGTTACTTTACCTTTATAAAATCTAATTCATAACCTTTTCCTTTTAATATGGATATAGATATTAGGTTCTTAAGGATATTCGGAGCATATAATATGTCTCTTAATATTATTCTTATACTATCACACATAACTTTATATTTTTCTTCACATAATACATTTACATAAGTATTATTACCCATATATAGTTTGCTCTTCCGGTTAAATTGCTTTAAATTCCACAAAACTTTCATGAAAGTTTGATATGTGTCTTGTTGTTGCAGAGTCATCCACCAATAATAATCTACTCGACTAGTTAACATTGCTTCAATGATAGTTATTACCATTTCTTTTATTTTTTTTAGGCTTGGATTTGCATTCTCGCTTGAAATGACAAAATTTTCCATAGTTATAGCAATGTGCTTTAGACTTTGTTCTCATTTTAAATCCTCCTTCAAATATTCTTTTATTTTTCTTGAATTTAAAATGATTTTTGGCCTTGTTATTTTTGGTATCTTCCGATACGAGCAAATCAACTTTTTCTTAATGATTTCTCTTATTCTTCCTTTCTTCTTCTAATATTAATAATGATGTTAAAGTGATTTACTGGTTAATGGGGCTATGATATGGAATTATAATTTACTTCATGATCTCTTTAATGCTCATGATATTGCCGTTATTTCAAGTCTTCCTCTATTAGGAGAAGGCCTTTTATGATATGGCATTATGATAGGAAATGGTGGTATTCAATGAAGTCTGACTATTGGCTAGTGATGGATTTATGGTCTTGTGATCATAGGAATGAGATTTTCCCTTGGTGGTTAGAGTTTTGAAAGTTGCCCATTCCACCTAAGTGCTTATGGAGAGTTGGTGTCAATTGCCTTCGTACACGGGTCAATCTTTTTCTTGAAGGCTTAAAGGTGGTGAATATGTGTGTATTTCGTGGTAATTATGGGGAACATTCAGCTCACTTATTTTTGGATTGTTCATATGCGCGAGATTGTTAGAATTATTTATGTGGTCATGTCTCTTATGGCCATGTTGAGATATGTTTGATTGGTTGGCGATTATTATAAAAAGGGAAGAGATGCAGGTAATTTCCAAATGGTGTATGTTGATTTAGGGAATATGGGCTCAATGTAATTCTTTCCTTTGGAATCATGTATTACAACCAGTCATGCATATAGTGAACTTGTGTTTGGATTTTCTTCGTGGCTGGCAGTTGGCTCAAGCATCAGTGGCTACTGCTTCAAATTCATCTGCTATTTTTTTTGGCTGGACGTGCCCTTTGATGCCTTATCAAATGTAATTTGGATGCTGGATTGTAAGGATTGGCTTTGTCATTCGAAACTATATAGGTCAAATTTCTTCATGGATATTCTAAATGCTATTCTGGTGCTTTTCATCCTATAGAGGTTGAGCTTATGGGTTTTTTGAAAGCTTTAAGAATTTTTTTGTTTATCTCTTTAGGCTTGGACAACGTGGTTATTAAGATGGATGCAAAAGGAGTTGTTAATAGCCTCCATTCTTCTTATTTGGATGATTCTGAGTCTGGCATCCTTTTAACTAGTTATAGATGGTTGATTCACAGTTTACATAATGTAATTGTTTCTTTTGCACGGTGACAAGTGAATGTAGTTGTTCATGTGTTTGCTCAAGCAGCTCATGCCTACGCTAGTCCTTATATTTGGCAAGAGGCTCCCCAATTTGTTAGAGCTCTTTTGCATGAGGATTTGCTTTAAGGGGTGAATAAATTGTACTTTTCTCAAAAAAAAAAAAAAAAGGATGCTAAAGTGTTCATGGACAAATTTGTTTGCCATATGTCAATGATATCATCACATTCTCTCATGATTTAGGTAAATTATTGAGTAAAAGAGACTTGCATTTTGTCTGAAATTGAATGACCTATATTTGCTAGATTTTTAGTGATGACTTCCATTTGTGGAATATGTTTAGAAATGCTATCACTTTCAGACATTTTTGTTGCATTATATTTTTCTAATATCATTTGAATATATGTCTTAAAAGTATTTTCATATTTTTGGTGAAATAATATTAATAAATCTTTAGCACTTTCACTATTTTCATAAAGAAAGATTAAATAATCTTCCATGTGATTTAAAATAGTGGAATGTGCAAGTTGATCATCTTCCTCCCATTTTATTCTTTTGTTCATCTCCAAAAGATCTTGAAATATATTTTTTTTGTTATTATATAGTGTTTTTTTGTCACATATAAGAATAAATATTATTCTTCTTTTCCATATTTGATAATTCTTACCTTTTAATTTCTCTATTTGAAGTTGACTTGACAAATGTTTGGTCTCCATTTTTGCTTAATGTAATGATATTAATATATTTAAATGGAGTAATCAACAATGAGAAATTAAAAAAAAAAAAAAGATAATATTTACTTATGATGAAAATGAATAAAACAAAATATTACTTTTATTAATAACAAAAAAAATATAACAATATACTTTTCACCACTTTTATATAATTATTAATTGTGGTGAAATTACAAAAATAATATAATAACGAAAAATAACAACATAATTATAATTATAATAGATATTACTTAATTAATAATTTAATAATTATTATTTTTCACTCCTTTAGAAGAATTTTCTTTTTTAAAATTTTCTTGGTGATGTAGGAATTGCCTTGAAATGATTATTTGATCAAAATCCCGAATCAAATTTTCTTTATGAACCATAAGAATTATGAAAATTTGAAGAATATTTGTTGCAACAATCCAACATGGCCTACTGTAAGACACCAAAAGGCATGAACCGTTGATCTAAAATTCTAAGCACCAGTCAACATGCTCAACGCTCCGGTCTACATAGCCAGAATTTTTTCAGAATTTCGGAGGGATCGATTTTCTAGCGTCCTCCAATCTTTTTTTGATGAAGTTTGCTCTTTTCCATTCAATTTTTTACTTTGAATCTAATGATGGTATCCATTTTTCCAGAAAAATTTGTCTTGGTGGTGAACTAGAGTGTGTAGCCTTGGATTCAATTTTTTCCATTAAAATTTCTTCTTCTTCATCATAAAATTCTTCTTCACTTGGGTCCTCTTCCATTTTTACTTCATCTCCTGTTGTGTGGAGATTGAAAAAAAATGGTATATTTTCTTTTGGAGAAATTAAGTGAGTGGAATAATTAACCGTAGAAATTGAATTTAGTGTAGGTAAATATGGTGAAAAGATTAGTGACATGGAAGTGTATGAACTTGTTGATTCACTTGGACTTGAGATGTTGATGATCTTTCAATAAATCTCTTTTGCAGAACTCTAATTTCTTGAGTTTGAACATGAGTTTTGCATATTTTTGATTTTCTTCATTAGTTTTTGTAGAATCAAAGATTAAAGTTAAAGGAGAAAGAATTGAGTGTTTTAGTTTAAAAATTAAATGACCTTTTGACATCTTTGAGAGCCGAAGTTCTAATACCGTTATAGGTCCAAAAAATATTGAACACTTTAAGCCCTTAATACACTAGAATTTAATCCATCTCCATGACTATCTTAAACCACTTGGAAGAATCAATAAGAGTAAGAGATTCTTAGAAAGCTAAGGCTTTTGCTATTGACAATGTTTTGAAAACTGAACTGAATCGACCAGTTGAACAAGAAAAAACTAGGAACCATATTCGTAACAAGTTCGATTTGGCCCAAGCTGGTTTTTTACATTATTTTTTATTTATAATTATTATAATTATATTTTAATATTTTTATTGAATTTTTAAAGCTATATTACTAATATTTTTTAAATTTTATTTATTATTGAATCAATTAAATTAGATCGATCGAATTGATTAAACTGACTAAATTGTGTACCAATCAATAGACTGGCTCATTGACTGATCTAATTTTATAAATGTTGCTACTAGTGGATCACAATAGAGTTGAGATCTTTTAGCAAAGGAAAGATATACAGAACCTTGTGCATCCTTTAACACAGCTCCAAACCCAATAAGCCCAGAAGTATTGTTCATGGTTGCATCCATCCATATTAAGCTTAAAAATATCCTAAGGAGGGCATTACTATCGAGAAGGAAGTGGAAGAGTCCAAGCTGCATAATCTATGAAGTTTCCTAATCCGACAAAAATGAGATTGCCTTAGCACTTGCCTCCATCACTAGATCGTTATGCTGCCCATGCATAAAGTTACTCCCATTGTGCCATGCAGCCTAGGGCATTTTTATAATGTTGGGTTTTTAAAAAAATATTTAATAAAATAGATATGTTTGAAAAATATTTATGGATGTTGGGTGATATGTGTTGGTCTTCTAATATGAGTAGCAAATCAGATAGAGAGATTTGTCTCTTTCCTTTTGCTAGTCACAATCATCGGCAGTTCAGAAATTAGCCTTTTGAAATGACAAAAGGCTAGTGGTGAAAATGAATTAAAGGGTCACAGATTTTCTTTAAAAACAACATTCAATTTACACTTTCTTTCTCCCTTTCTTTCCCTTATTCATGTTTTTCTCTCTTCTTCCTCTGCTTTTTCTTCTTTTTTGTTTCGTATTTTTCTTCTTTATTTCTTCTTCTGTCACTTTTAAAATATATTTATACTTGTGTTGTTTCATATTATTCTAATATTTGAAACAGATTATAAGTAAACATTTAAATTATGTAAGACAATTTTTATATTCTGCTATATTAAAAATAAAAATTAACTATAATTTTATTGTGAATATTTTGTAGGTAATTTGTGAGTATAAAGCTCAAATTTGATTATTATTAGAAGATAAAAATATACAAAAGTATGTATTAGTGAGCATAATTTATTTAAATTAAGTATATAAGAAAAACATTATATATATGATTTATTTGAATTTATGATAAATTATTTGGTGTTGATTTGTTGAGAAAGGAGAAGGTGAAAATCTAACAAATTATTCCTGCAGAATTAAGCGAAAATGTTAGTAATTTTATTTAAATTGCGTGAAATTTAATTGAGAAAGTATTAGGATAATTTTTATTAGAAATGAAATTTGTGTTATGAATTGGGTAATGAAATTTTTTGTTAGAAATAATGCATCTTGTGAATTGGATAATAAATTATGTGATTATGAGCTCAAACAATAATCATGTCCAATAATTTTAATTTACTGAATGAAAATTAGATGAAAAATTATTTAGTAGAGTAAATATTTTTTATTAGAAATTAACTAGTGATATAATTATATAAAAATATTAATATTACTAAGACAATAATTTTATTTATTAAAAAATAAATTATTACTAAAAATATATAAATGATGAGTTAATGTTATTATTTATTTATTAAGAATTAAAATAATACCATGAATTTAAATATAATAAAAATAATAATGAAAAGTGGATATATTGTGCATAATAATTAAGACATAAATTAAGAAAAATTCATAAAATGTTGAGATAAAACAATAATAAAACAAAAAAGTAGAATGCCAAAATAAATATATTTGGTGACATACTGAAAAAACTTTAATAGAAATCAAAATTAATTTAGATATATATTATTACTGAATATGAAAAAACATAATAGCATTGTTAAGCCAATATTACTAGAGTTTATTAATAAAAGAAATTAGTTTTATAATTTTTTAATAGAGTGAATAATTTTATTTATAATAATATATAAAGTAGTATTATAATTTAAAATTTAGTGAAAATTAAAATAAAATTATATATATTGTATATGATTTTTAACATAAACAAAAATTTATAAATTGCTACAATCAAATAATATAAAAAAGAATATTATAATAAAAAATTTATTATATTTACTAAAATGCTGAAAAATTTTAATTAAAATAGTATTATAATTTTAAAATTTTAATGAAAATTATATGCATTATGCATGATATTTAAAAAATAAAGAAAATAGTACAATATAAAATTAAATATATTTACTAGAGTGCTTTAAAAATATTAATATACATTAAATTTTCTACAATAAAATAATATAAAAAGAGAATACTATAGTATAAAATTTATTATATTTACTAAAATGCTGAAAAATTGTTATATATGTGAAAATAAAGTAGCATTATAATTTTAAAAATTTAATGGCAATTATACATATTATGCATGCTATTTAAAAAATAAAGAACATAGCACAATATAAAATTAATATACTTACTGGAGTGCTTAAACATATTAATATACATTAAAATAATTAGAATAGATATTATAATTGAACATCAATAAAAATAATAGTATTGCTAAAGTATTGTCATTAGAGTTTATAAATTAAAAATTAGTATTATAATTTTTTAATAGAGCAAATAATTTTACTCGTAATGTTATATAAAGTAGTGTTATTTTTAAAAAATTAGAATAAAAACTATATATATTGTACATTATATTTTAAAATAAATAAAAAATTTATAAATTAATATAATAAATATGGAAAAAAAAATGTTAAAATATTAAAATTTTTTAATATACATTCAAATTAATTTAGATAGATAATATGATTAAATATTATAAAAATAATTTAATAGTATTAGGATAAAAATAGTGATAATTCTAAAAATTTTGTAAAAATTACAACAAAAAAAAATACTTATTATGCATGATATTTGAAAAATAAAGAAAATAGTATAATATAAAATTAAATAAGTTTACTGAAATACTTAAAATCTTAATAATTATATTAAAATGAATTTAAATAAATATTTTAATTGAATACCATAAAAAATGATGTTGCTAAAATACTATTATGAGAGTTTATAAATTAAAAATTAGTGTTATAATTTTAACATAGTAAATAATTTTTTTCATTATAGTATGTAAAGTAGTATTATAATTTTAGAATTTAAAAAAATTAGAATAAAAAATTATATGAATTGTACATGATATTTTAAAAACAAATAATAAATTTACAAATTGAGTCAATAAATATGGAAAGAAAATACTAGAATAATGAAAAATAGTAATTGAAATTAAAATGAATTTCGATAGGCAATATTATTGAATATCAGCAAAATAATCTAATCATATTAGGATATAAAACAGTGTTATAGTTTCACAAATTTTATGAAAATTATAATAACAATTATATATATTATACAAGATATTTTAAAAAAAGAAAATAGTACAAAATAAAATTAAATATATTTACTGAAATACCTGAAAATGTTACTATATAATAAAATAAATTTAAATAGATATTATGATTAAATACTATTAAAAAAATAGTGTTACTAAAGTATTATTAGAGTTTATTAGTGGTGGATACTGTTTGATTCAAATAGAAAAATTAATCTGAATCACACCAATTTAGAAATTTAATTCGACTTATTTAGTAATTCGATTTGATTCGATTTAAAATTTTAATACGGTTCAGTTCTTAATTTTTAAAATTTTGAAAAATGAATTGAACCCAACTTTACCTAAACTGCGTCGTTTTTAATTTAATGAGTAAAACTAAACATAATCCTCCTAATCCGTCATTTTCTGAAGGTTACCTCCTCTCTCTCTCTCTCTCTCCTTCACGCCGCCTTGAGAAGAGCAAAGATTCTAGACCCAAAGCATGCAATCAAAGGATTAGGAGGAGCGCTAAGATTCCATTCGAAGTAAAGTAACAAGATTTGATGTTTCACCATCTTCAACTCTTTTAGGGATCCGGTTCTTTTTTGAGAGTGCATAACCTTCATTGGCGTTTTTCTTCATATCAAAAGAATGGTGAGAGGTACGCGACTAGACTAATGCAGATATCCAACTCATGCAAGCTTGTGCTTACTCATTCAAGAATCTTCCCATTTTCCTCAGTTGCGAGCTTGAGAACTTTATCAATTTTGCTTTTATTTTGTTCTTTTATGATGGTCGGAACAAACTGATAAAGATTTCTGATTTCGGCATTTTCGTAAAAAAGATTATTAATTTTAGTGATTAAGAGGAATGGAAAGAGAAAAGAGCCGGATAGGTTATTAAAAACACTAATCTCTAATTTATTTTAATGAATCACTAATCCTGTAGTTAATAAAACCCAATCGTTGATGCATTGAAATATCTCTTGCTTCGATTGTCTAACTATACTGCGAAGGCCCAAATACTTAGATTATCAAACATGCACACACCAGCAAATTGCTAAGATATAACAATGGAGTCCGAAAGGAATATTGGTAGTCAAAATTACTTCTAATTTTTCCAAATTCACTTGTTGATCTAAACCATCTTTATAACTTTTGAGAATATGTCTAATCGCAATGCATGCCGCTTCTATTGCTATGGCTAGAATGCCATCATCAGCGAAGAAAAGTGTGACACTTGCTGCCCATGTTTAGAAATCTTGAGCCCATGTAGCACCTCACCCTTTAATATGATATGATAGAGTTAGGTTTATGTTACAACAAGACACTAGATTAATATGCACCATTTTATTGAAGTATCATACGTGTCATTTTTTTTAAAAGAACTAAATGAATATTAGTATTAAACTGTATATATATTTATTTTAACTGCATATATATTAGTGTTGAATAATATGTGCATTGAAATTCAAAAAATAAAAAGTACATTAATTTTCAATTAATATTCTATCAATAATAGAAAAAATTCCAAAAAACTTTATTGATATACATTGTTTTTACATATATCATTAGTCCATTAATTTTGAAATATATTATTGTTTAATTACATATACAATTTTGTTGAAATACATTATTCCAGCATGTACATTGGTCAATTAGTTTTGAACTCATAATTCTTTTTATTGATCTATTCATGAATTTCAATATACATGTATTTCAACACTAATATACATGTAGATCAATACCAACGTACACGAAGTATAATACCAAATGTACTTGTAATTAATAACCAATGTGCATAAGTCACATGTGTGAGATTTAATAAAACAGTGTGTTTTAATTCTAGGTGCATTAAACAACAAAAACCCAAGTTTATGATATAATTTGCATTCAAGCACACTTATTTACCCTCTACCAAACCTAATTGTACTAGGCTATACATTATGGAGTGTGCACACTATGATTCTATGTTGCATAAAAACGGAAATAGGAAATGACAAAACGTAAAACGAAAATTGCAAAATGATATTTGTCAAAAATATAAGAAATGAAAACGTGGGAGAAATGTAAAAATATTACAAATATAAAGGCAAATATATAAATATTAAAAATATAAAGAAATTTACAAATACTAATATTGTAAATAAATATTTAATAATATTATGTATTTCAAACATAATTTATTATCAACAAATATTAAAAATAAAAAATTAAGGAAAATAACAAATCAAGTTTTCTAGAACAAAAAAAAAATATTTACAATTTCTTAATAATAATTAATCCTAAATAATTTAGAAATTTGATAGCTTTTAAATTTTATTTTGATATTATTTTCTTATTTAGGAATTTAATGGATTTTTTTAATTTTTATTTTAGTATTATTTTTTTATTTAGAAATTTAATAAGTATTTTTATTCTTAACTAGTTATAAATGTTTTTTTTTGTCTTGCAAATGCGTTTCTGATTTGAAAACGAATTTTCAATTTTACTACATTATGGAAACGTGTTTGAAATGCTTCTAACAAATTTCTATGAAGTTTCGGACACGAAACATTTCTTTAGTGCAGAAACGTAAATCCAATGAAGTTTCCGTGCAAACCCTTAAGTATTTCTCAAAACACCTTTAAATCTTTTTGAAATTACTAAAAGTGACCTGATTCGATTGACCAAAAGCAACTGCATTCGACGGTCAACTTAACAGTGAGAAGAAAATTAAGCTGTTTTTATTCTGTTCAAAACTCTTGATGCCTTGTCCATGTTGGTTCAAAGCAAAACAATTTTTGCCGATTATTCTTCTTCGTTGGGTTTTCTACTATCCTAATAGAAAATTGGACAACGATCCATATGCTCTCGAATAAGGTGATTAATCATAAAATGAGGCAATAGCTCCATTCATTCCAAAGTGCCAAAAAATGGATCAAGTCACTATTTTTCATTTTGATCTTCAGCTCGTTCATTGTCCTAAGTAAACCTGAAATTACAATGGCCCATATATGCAAATTCATGCATACCCACATATTGAAAGCACTCAATTTGCTTATGGCGCTCTTGTCTACCCTCTAATTTCTCACTATGACTAAGAATCTTATTAAAATCTTCAAAACAAAACCATGGAAGACTAGACACCTGAGATAATGATAATAAAATATCCGAAGATAAATCCCATTATCTAGGATTATTGTAGAATCCAGTGCCACGCTAAGCTCTAAAAGTCGATCCTGTAGAATTAACATAGAAATCAATTAATGCAGATAAGGATCCTAAAGCGTGACATCAGTCTCTTTAAGCCAAGCAATCATTAAACCCTTGATCTGCTAATAAAAACCACTATAAAAAAAATTTTTATTGAACCAACCAATTTTAATAGAGACAAATTTAGATGAAGTGAGTTAGGTCTCCATTAAAATTAGGATTTGCAGGCGATAGCGCTTGATGTAATAACACAAGGACCTCAATGTCTATCATTACCCAGTTTCTAAACATTCTTAGGCGATTCATAGTTTTTGGCGTGGTTGCCTAACAACCTCCACAATTTCTGTTTGAAGCTTTGATTTTTTTTACCTATGTGCGATCAATCCCCATATCATCGTCAGCCTCCATATTTAAAAAAAAAAAAAAAAAAAAAATCACTCCTTCCATTTCCTACCCATAGCTAAAGTTATATATTTACATGATAAGAAGTAGCAACACGATCTGAAACATGTTTCCAGGTCCCCTTACTATCATATTTAACTTTATATAGCAAATAGTACCAATTACATCTGGCTTATTCTTTCACAGTACGTTTGACCTACCCATCATAAAAATTGGTTGCACCAAAATAATTTATAGTGGAATAGAAACTACATTATGGAGCTATTCACCATAATCTTTGCCTCCAATGTATTTTTATGACATAAATTCTTTAGTAACTATGGTAGACGTTATAATTTTAGCGCAATAAACAATTAGTCTATTAAAAGTTAATTAGATTTAATTAAATTTATTTGAACTTAAATTAAATTACTGTTATTAATCAATTAAATTATTTAATCTATTTTTAATTTAATTAGATTCAAATTAAATTAATTATAGCTACTTAAATTATTTAGAACCCGCATATATGGCTAATCAAACTAAATCATGTGGTCCAAATAATGTAGCAATAATCAATAGTCATAAGCCAAATGAACCAATCAAAAGGGTTTTTTTTTTTTTTTTTTTTTTTCTAATAAAAGAATTTGAAATAAAATTTATTTTTATCTGTTAAGTCTTATTGATAAAGTGAAACTTCTTCCAAGTCGTCTATAAATAGAGAAACTTTACCCTCAAGAGGAATATCTACCAAAGGCCTCATTTTGCAAATTTAGAATTTTCAAACCTCCAAGTCTTCAAGTTCTACAAGGTAAAAATCTATCTTTCACTCGAGATCAAATTATGCTCTCAGAATATATTAGATACTCTTTTCTACAATCAAATAAAGGATTTCATCATTAACTCAAGATTAAGCTTGCTTGGCCCTTGAATCTCATCTTTATTTGAGGAGTTGAATTAGATGATTAATTTCTTAGTAAACAGATTATTAGAGATTGTAATCCACTTTTTACAAATTTGATAATTTGTTCTTTTTCTTGTCTTAATTTTCAAGCATGAAATTTGTGTATACAAATTCCTGGTACCAAATGGGTCAATCCCTGTTGGCCCTTGTGCACTAAAAAAGAGATTTAAATTGGTGGAAATTTTAAAATTTTTGGAGAGAAGATTTATTATGCAAGTTTAAAGGAAAGAGTAGAAGAATATAACACAAAAGAGTTTATAGTGGTTCAGATATTAACAGATCCTACATCATTCTCCAATTCTTCCAATTGGAATTCTACTAAAGCTAATAATGTTTTACAAGCTCACACCAAATTTTACAATTTTGTGTTTTGCAAAGGCTTACGCATAACTTGACAAGTGTTTTCCAAGACTAACACTCAAACCTATACAAGAGTTTTCTATTGGTTCACTCTCAAACTCAATGTCAAAGGTGTTTAGAGCTCACACCAAACTTCTTACAACTCAATTACTAAGAGTAAATAAGAGACAGAGACAGAGAGTTGATAAACCAATTTGCAAGAGTTTTGCCTTAGTAAATGCTATTATATTGCATTTATGTCAATTTGGTGGAGTATTTATAAGTTACTCCCACCAAAGAGACATTAAAGACAAAACTAGCTCCATGTCACAAAAGTTGATGGCAAAATCTATCATTTAATGCTTGTCAGTCAAAAGTCACGGTCAAGATAATGAGTTCAAGATCGTGATTAAAGTTTTGCTTTGGATTTTTCCTATTCGCGATCAAGATCTTCAATTGTGCCTAATGACTAGGACATATGATTTTTTAGCATTAGCTTATCCAAAAATATGGTCATTAGACCCATTTGAGAAGAATTGAAGATTGCAGGCACTAAAAGTATGTCACAGGCACTATCATGATCATGTTGGCAAACCTGGGAGCTACTACCCATCGCGAACTTAATTGGAGTTTTGGAGGAATGAAGTTTGGCAGGTTGCGATCATTGTGAGAAAGGTTACTATCATGATTTTTGGATTTTCAATGAGTCATGTGACATGTGGCTTGGTCAAACTGGAGGTTTGAATCCCTTTATGGTAATGTAAAGTAGCTGTCGTGATGGTAACCACGATTGAGACTATGAGTTAAACTATTTGAATTGTGTTAAGTTGTGTTTCGAGTAGCAGTCCTAATTTTCATCCCAGTCTGAATTATTATCTCCATTCAACTTCCAACATAAATATAACTTTGTTACTATATCCACAACACTAAGATAAAATGTTAGAACCTTTTAATTTATGTTGTCAGGATCAAAATAGAGGTTTAACATAGGTTTGACCAACTTAGTCCAACAATCTCTTCCTCTCTACTCTTCTGTTCAAAACACATATCAACCATTTTAATATGCAATCCAATTTGATTTCTTCACAAATGAAGAATGCTGCTTGCAAGATTGCTCAATCGAATGCTTGAACTTCTTTCATTATTGAGTCAACCACTAATGCGACCCTCGGAGATGGTTTTAAAACTAAATATATTATTGATATCTATGCACAATCAGTCCCTCTTCTATAAGAGTCCTTTGTCCCTCCACGAGTGCTAGGCGCAATTGAAAATAACCCATTCCTGCCAACCTTTTTACTAAAAGGGCTAACCTTTAATGAGATTTTTGCTCATACTAGTGACAAATGTGGTTCAACCCTTCCTCATACACTATCAAATGGTGTCATGATGTTGATGACTACAAGCATGTCAATTATGGAGGAATAAATTGCTAATTTGACAAAGATGGTGAAAAATCTTATCAATATAAATGCTAAAAAGGATACTTAAATTACATTTTTTGAACAAAATCCAAATCAAAATGGAAAGTCTCTTGTTGCTACAACCTTGAAGTAACATCAAAGGGTTGTTGAAAGTATTATTTTTCTAAGGGCTATAAATACCATTCAGCTAGTTGCTGATGGTTCTATTTATGTTCTTCAATTAAAAAAGCTCATAAAGGAGGCTATCAAATATCAAGTCGAAAGCACGACTTAGCCTTTCTACACTTATGCCAAGCCATATACTTAAGGGATTGATAAATTGAAAATGCTTGGAAATTATCAACCACTAAAATTTTAGCATTTTCATTACTAGGAAAATCTTAGACAACATGTTGCTCACTTTGTCGAAACCTACAATAATGCTAAAACATGTGGAGATCTCCTCATCAAGGAATTTCTCTGATTAGTTAAAGGCAATGCTTTTGATTGGTATACAAATTTGAGGTCAAGCTCGATTGATAGCTGGGAATAATTGGAGCATGAGTTCCTCAATCACTTTATAGCGCTTAGCATATTGTGAGCATGTTGAACTTACTGCTACTCATTAATACAAGGATGAGCCAGTCATTGAATACATCCAAAGATGGAAGAAATTGAGCCTAAATTGCAAAGATCAGCTTTATGAAGCTTTTAAAATTCATATGTGTATCAAAGGCATGCACTGGGGGATTTCATTATATTTTATAGGGAATTAAGCCCTGACCTTTTGAAAATTAGCTACATGAGCTCATGATATAGAGCTTAGTACATAGATTCTGATAATCAAAATACACCACTATAAAAAAAAGGTGTGAATGGCCACTAAGTCGATGTCCAAATCAGACAGTAAACAATCGATGGTTGTAAATTCAATTCCACTAAAAATAAATACTAAATTTGAAAAAAGCTAGATGGTTAACCACTCCTAACCAAAGTAAGTAGTGAAAGAAAAATGGTACTAAAAGAAAGATAGGAGAAGCAATACACTTTTCTTGATTTTGATGTGTCTACCATATTAGACAATTTACTCCTAGTCCATCTCAGTGGACTTCCTGAAATGAAGTGCCTTGAGGAGGCTAACTGTATTGATGATCCAAACTACTACAAATATCATCGATTGATCAATCATCTAGTGGAAAAATGCTTTATTTTAAAGGACAAAATTATACACTTGCAAAAATAAATGAGAGATCACTTTTGAGGATTGAGAAGCTAGCTCTAATATGGCTTATGCCTTAATGTCTAGTCCTTATTCACCTTCAGTGACATCATAATCAGATTTTGATCCTTTATCCTAATCAAAATTAAAACTCTTGCTCTAGGAAGGAATGATAAAGGACATCATTTCAAGCATAAAAACTAAGAAGGATGAGCATTATGTGAAAGGATGGACTATTTTTTCACTTAAAAAAAGAGTCAAAAGAAACACGCTTCTAAAAAGAGGCATCATCCTAAATGAGCCATAGTATTAAGAAAGTAAAAAAAATATATATATATATATATAATGCCTCCTAAATCAAAAGGATTAAAAAGGTATTAAAAAATTATTAGTTCATCTCTAAGTGATGATCTTCTTTATTATAAGCCAAGGGTGCCAATTACTTTAGTTAATTTCATGCCCAAAAAGTTTATGGAAGAGTCTTATCTCATTGTTTCCTATCATCAAATTTAAGGAGATAAGAAACTAGATGATAAGTTAAAGGATAGGAAGACAATGATATGTAGCCCGCAAGCTTCTTATGCATACATTAAAAGATCAATTTTACAAATAAAGATCACTTAATTGGTTTTAAATTTCACAATCGACCACTTTTTGTCGTAGGGTATATTTAAGAAATAAAGGTTAATCGAGTCTATATGGATGATGGGTTAGTTGTTAACATCCCACCAATTAAAACCATGAAAGAACTCGCCCTAGGTATGGATGAACTCTCTTAATATTGATTGATGATTCAAGGATTCAATCAAGGTGGATAAAACCCCATAAGCAAGGCTTCACTTGATTTGCTTATTGATGACATAGAATCAAATGCAATATTTCATGTTATTATTGCAAATAGTAGTTATATTATATTGCTAGAAAACCCCTAGATTCATCATCACAGTGTTGTTCCATCCACACTATACCAATGGTTCAAATACTGTAAGGATGGACAAGTAAAGAAGGTGGTAGCATATTCTAACCCTTTTATTGTGGCAGAATTGTATCTTACTAATGCAAAGTTTTACTTCTCATCACACATTATAGAAGAAGTACAATTTGTTCCTGAGCAAATAAAAGGAAAAATGAATTATCTAATAAAAGAGATTACTAAAAGGCACCTAAGAAGGATCAATCTTCATTTCCTAAGAAGAAAGAAAAAAAGAAATTTGTTCTCAGGGACTCGAGTCATTACAAGCAAAAAACTTTAATGCTTCATTATGTTCCTATGTCTAAAAGGAAAGAGGTTCAAGCTTCATTTCAAGCTAGGATGAAGAATGTCACATAAGGTTTAAAGGACATGACTCTCCTTCTCACCAGCCTTATTGCTCCTCAGGTTTCAAAATGCCCACTAAAGGGATTTTTGAAGTCCTCACAATAACCAATAGTTCAACATAAAGATCTCTCAATTAGGCATACAAATGGCTTTAATCTTAATGCCCATAGATTGCAAGCCAAAGCTAGATATGGAAAAGACAAAGCTTCTAAGCTATCAAAGGATTAAAAAGAAAGAGATGAAAAAATTGAGCAAAAATTACCATTGATCAAACTTTTAAGGTTGGTCTTGGTTATGAATCCTCAACTCCATCACACATAAAAGTACATAAGGAGAACTCTAAATATGTTACTATAAGCAAAGATGAAAATAATAAATATAACCATTCAAAGGCCTCAGTTTTTGATAGATTAGGAACACCTCTAAATTGTGTTTCAGTATTTGATTTTATTGGAACACAGAAAAGAGAGGCATTTACAGCAAGGAGGATTCCTATACAAGTAAGGCTTAGAGTCATAAAATCCAAAAAGGCTAAGAATAAAAAGAAAAGGTGTCTTACCAATTTGATTAATTCAAAGGAAATACAACATGTATTTCCTTCTATAATAAAGTGATAGACCGAATGGGTAGCAAAAATTAAGGAATCATTGATAGATTGACAATAAGTGGTAATGATTACTAACCCAATCAATGATGAATAAGAAGGAAATGATGAAGTAGTGGGAGCATATTATCCCACTATAGAAGATATTAATCAAAATGAACCATTGATGGAAGAAAATGTTAAAGATGTTCCACCTACTTTTGAAGAGGGAATCAAATCTACAATGGATGAATTTAAAAAGATCATTCTCTGGACATGAAAAGATCCACTAAGCATAAGTTTATCTACTAAGGAAGAAAGGGCTTAAATATAACTACTTATTGAGTATTATGATGTCTTTGCCTGGTCATATAAGGGAATGCTTGGATTAGATCCAAAAGTTGCAATTCATTATTTGGGAATAAGGAAAGGGGCAAAACCTATCAAGTAAGCTCAAAGGTGTTCTCTACCTAAGTGCATTCTGCTAAATCAAAGTTAAAGTCAATAAGCTAATTGAAGTTGGTTTTATTCATGAGGTCCAGTATCCAACTTGGATTTCAAACATAGTCCTAGTTAGGACGAAGAATGGGTAAATAAGGATATGCATCAATTATTAATACCTTCATAATTCTTGTCAAAAGATGACTTCTCGTTTTCAATCATTAAAATTATGGTTTATGCTACGACCAAATATTCCAAGTTATCATTTTTAAATGGACTTTATGGCTATAATCAAATTTTAATGGCACTAAAAATGTGAAAGCAACATCATTTAAAAGACCAATAAAAATATACTATTATAAATATATGTCTTTTTGGATTGAAAAATATGGGAGCTACTTATCAAATGGCCATGTAAAAGATATTTAATGATATGATTCACAAAAATATCGAGTGTTATATTGATGACTTAGTTGTGAAGTCTAAAGATGCAATTGACCATCTTTAAGATCTACGACAAGTTTTTGAACATTTAAGAAAGTTTTATCTCAAAATGAACCCTTTACAATGTGCTTTTAGAGTCTTTTCAAAGAAATTATTAGGCTTCATTGTGCGACATAAAGGCATCAAAGTTGATAAATATAAAATTCATGTCATCGTTAAAATGCCTAAACTAAGGAACATCCATGAGCTCAAAAGTAAGCTAAAGAAGTTGGCCTATATTAGAAGGTTCATCTCTAATTTAGTAGGCGGATGTCAGCCATTTGGCCACTTAACAAAGAAAGATATCATTTTTAAGTGGGATGAAACATATAGTAATGCTTTCAAGTGCATTAAGGAGTATCCACTAAGTCTATTATCCTCAAGGCACTAATTTAAGGATGATATTTCATTTTATATTTTATTGACTTGCTTAATAAAATAATGAAGGGAAAGAACATGCAATCCATTACACTTAGTAAAATTATGAATGGTGCATAGTTGAATTACATTCCTATTGAAAAGATGTGTTTGTCATCAATTTTTGCCATTAAAAAGTTAAGGCATTACTTGTAAGCTCACTTAATTTGTCTAATTTTGCAAGCTAATCCAATCAATTACATTATGTCAAGATCAGTCCTATCCAGCAAGTTAGCTAAGTGAGCATTTTTACTTTAAGAATTTGAAATAAATTATATGCCATAAAAAGCAGTCAAAGGGTAAGCTCTAGCTAACTTATTAATAGATCATCTAATTCCTAATGATTGGGAATTCTTTAAGGATCTTCCAGATGAAAAAATTTTCTATATTGAAACTCCATAGCCTTAAATAATGTTCTTTGGTGGCACTACTAAATGTGATGGTGTTGGTGCTGGAGTTACATTAACCACTCACAAAGGAGAAGTATTACCTTTTATGTTCAACCTTAATAAGTTATGTTCAAATAGTGTAACAGAGTACCAAACCTTGATTCTTGGCCTTGAAATGGTAGTAGATATAGACATTCCATTTCTCAAGATATTTAGTGATTCAAAATTGATTATCAATCTCAATGCACGAAGTAAAAAAATAAAACTCTTGTCATATTTCAAATATGTAATAAGACTCACTACTTTATTGAATAAGGTGACAATTGAGTATGTACCTTGAAAGAAGAATCGACAAGTCGATGCATTAGCAAATTTGGCATTGACATTAGTATTACCTAATTCAAAAATTAGAGTACCATTATATTAATGATGGGCTGTGTCACTCAAAACAAATGATGAAGAAAAGGTATATGTTGTCTCTGTGTATGAAATTAAAGGGAAAGATTAGAGACATCCACTCATTAACTACCAAAACATGAAAGATTATTAAATAATCCATAACATAAAATAGAAATAAGGCATCAAGCTCTTTGATTCAAATGCTACCAAGGTGTGCTTTACTATCGATCTTTTGATGGGTCTTATTATGATGCCTTGGATCACATTTAAGGATATGTGGCCCTTATCAATTAGGGCCAAAACTTCATTTTTGAATCAAGAGGATGAGATACTACTAGCCTATAATATAATAGATTGCATAGACTATGTTAAAATATGCCAAAAGTGTCGATCTCATACAAACTTAATTAACCAACCTCTTGAGCCATGCCACCCAATAGTTGCATCATGGCCATTTGATGCTTAGGGACTAGATGTTTTTAGGACTTTACCAAAAAGTTTTGATAGGCATTACTATATCTTGGCTGCTATTGATTACTTTTCTAAATGGGTTGAAGTTGCTCATTGTATGAAATAAAAAAAAAAAGGAAAATGTGATGAACTTCATTTGAATAAATATTATTTATTATTATGGTCTGCCTCACTATATCATAACGATAATGGAAAAAAGTTTAATAATAACAAGATGGATAAGCTAAGTAAGCACTTTGATTTCAAGCAACTGAGCTCATCCATATATAATGCACCAGTTAACAGACTTGTAAAGCTTTTAATAAGACATTGTAACATTCTAAAAAAGATTATCAGTCGATCAAAGAGGGATTCACGTGAAAGAAAGGGTGAAGCACTATAGGCATATTGTACTATATACCATAGACCAATTCAAGCCATTCCATATTCACTAGTATACATTGTATAAGCTATTCTTCCATTGGAGTAACAAATTCCATCCTTAAGAATTATTGTCCAAGAAGGACTTACAAACGAAGATAATGTTCATTTATGCCTTGAGAAGTTAGAGGCTCTTGATGAGAAGTGACCTATAGCACAATAAAGATTACAATGTTATCAAGCTTAGTTATCAAAATATTTCAATAAAAAAGTGTGAACTTAATCATTTCAAATGGATGATCTAGTTCTTGTAGGTGGAAGACCCATAATCATGTCAAGGCACATGGGCAACAAGTTTACTTCTAATTGGGATGGTCCTTATGTTATCCAAGAAGTTTATTGTAATGATTCATATATGATTGTAGATCAAGAGGGAGTTCAAGTTAGACCTATCAATGACAAGTTCTTGAAGCACTACTATGCTTAGATAATTGGCGCTGCTCGTAGCCGATATGAGCTAAAACTATGAATGACTTAAAAAAATAAAAAATTAAATTATGTAAAAATTTTATCCTTTTGAGGAAGGTACATAAACAACTTACTATTTTGCCAAGTTCAGTCACCCAAATAAACAAAATTTAAGTCATAATGTAAGTTTGCATATTGAATAAAATTCAGATATAGACTTTATTCATGTAAAGTGAAATTGTTCCACATACAACCATGCAAATTTTAAATGCAAACTAAAGAAAAAAAAAAAAAGATCTATGGTTTCTAATTAAGATTCTATAGATAATTAAATTCAATATCATGTAATTTTTCAAGATGGCTCAAGGCATGTTTATCAACTTCACTTTATATATGACCAACCTCAAATGAAGATATTTTTATTAGCACTTAAGAAATCCTACTTGCTAAGTTTAACATGTCATCAATAAACTTTCTCTAAGGAAGATTGAAGCTGTTCCGTCATTGAAATCAAACACTTATGCTTTTCTTTAATATAACTAACTTTGTCTTTATAAAAGAACAATTTCTAATAAGCTAAAGCTCAAAAGTAAAGAGTTCATGAGGTTTCTCAATGAGTCACTTAAGTTCTTTAGATTAGGTGTCTAATGACATTTGTAGAGAAAGATTAGACTCTAGTTCTATAAATTTTTGAAAATTTTCAAGGTAGCTTGATGCACTACTTCTTTGAAATGTTAGTGTTGATCTTTTTAACCTCATAAAGTTCATCTAAAGTTTTATTAATCTCCTCAACTAGAGAAATAATTTTCATTATATGAGTGTAAGCTATCTTTTTCTATAAATCTTATCAGACTCTCTAAGCCATTTTGGCATCGATGATTGTGCTTAATATGTTCACCATAAAATGTAGACATCTCAGATGCGATAAACAAGTCATAATTTCCAAGGTCTTCACTTGTTCATGAGGACTCTCTAGTATAACATGCAACTTTGAAATCTCCTCTTTTGAGGTAGTAGTGTTTGTTTCCATCAATGGCAAATCAAAAACTTATTTATTCAAAGTTATGGCATTCATAAGATAATCAAATTTATCAGGGATACGAACTGAAGCTTCACTTGGTGCAATACCAAACTATATAAGAAAAATGGGTTAGAAGTTAATTGCTTCAAATTCAAAATAATAAAAGGAAAAAAAAGGAAGAAATAAATAAGAAAATGTACATAAATAAAAAGAAAGGAAAAAAAGGAAAAAAAGAAAAAGAAAATTAGAGGCCTTAATAAGTTTTGCAAGAATGTAGTCCTCTCTAAATTGGTTGCATTTATTAGTTAGTCTGTAACATCCCTATCCACATTCATTGGCATTATCACATGAACATATTCATTGCATAAATGATATGAAATCCCACATGAACATATGTATTGGATAAATGATCATTTAGTCATGCGATTTGTAGAAGCATGACAATGACAC
>CATIWR010325431.1:0-38836 GCA_949677035.1 Omphalea diandra | reverse complement strand
AATAAATAATTTGAATTTTCGAACTACAACTTGAAATAATCTATCCTAAAATGTTCAAAAAGAAGAAAAAAAATTCAAAATTATATGAACTATGAAATTTCAATCGAACTCGTCTAGGTGGGTCTGTTCCGTCTACCATTCAATTTATATTGGAGACGCTTACTTATCCACAAACAAAACCCAAAGTCCAAAGATGAATAGATCGATTGATGGAGGATGGAGATTTAGACACGTGTTATAATTTGAGAGACAGGAGAAAAAGGACGCGCATCCTTATTTGTGTGTCGTCACCGTCCCATGATTCCTCCTCCTCCTCCAAATTCCTTAGTCCCAACGTAAACACAGTCTACTGAAATGACCATTTACTCCCAATTTCCTTGCATGTTTAAACATAAAAAAACATTTGCATGTGTGTGATATAAAAGAGTGCGATTTCATACCAGCAAATAATATATGATAAGTTTACTGTTTTTACGGATAAATTACGAATTTGGTATCTAAATTTTTTTATTTTTTTAATAAATATCTAAACTGGTAAAATAATTTTTAATGTAGTATTTTTCTATTTTTCTTTAATCTAAATGATAGAAATCCATCTAAGTTAGTATCAGATTTTATATATTATTTCATCTAATTATATATGAGTGTATAATTTATTTACCTTAAATGCAAAATTTATTTATTTTTTTACTCTATATATATATTTGAATAAATTTTATTTTTATTACTATAGAATTGTTCAAATATATATATATAAAGTAAACACAAAAAATGAACATATTTTCTATTTTGAGTGAAAAAATTTTGTATCCAAATTTTAGATACATAATTAGTTAAAATAATATCTAAAATCTGATATCAGATTAGATAAATACAATGAAGTTACGAATTTTATCTATTAAGATCAAAGAAAACACAAAATAATTTTATTAGTTCAAACACTTCATTAAATAAAAAAATTGTTTAGACACCAAAATAAAAAAAATAAAAAATTCATACACTAAATTTACAATTTACACTATTTTTATTTTTTAAATGCAAATAAATTATTTTCTTTTTTCAAATGTAAATACATTATTTTTCTTTTTAAATTCACATATAACTCTCTTATGATATTATATAATACACCAAGCATAGATATATAAATTCTAAAAAAATAATTACTGAATATTTTATAAATATATTAATGGATATTATCATCAAATATTATATATATATATATATATAATTTGAACATTTATCTTTTTTTTTTCAAAGTGTTGATAAATACGATATCTTATCAATTACTCATTATAATTTATTATTATATTATCTACTCTCTCATTTTTAAAAATTACATTAAAATATCTTTTTTTTTTTATTTTGTTACATTGAGTCATTGTTTTGTCTATTTTAGTAGATTTTTTCGTTAGTCAAAAAGTTTTTTTTTGAAGGATCATTAGTCAAAATCTGCAAAATTTATAGTATATACTAAAAAAGCCTTTATCCTTAACAAATAACAAATCTAGAGATTTTTTTTTTTTTTTTTGGATTTTTCCATTCTTTTTACTGCCGTTTATTAGCCAAACACCATCAATTTTCTTTATTTTTTCCTTTTCGCTTTTCGAGCCAAAAAAAAAAAAAAATCATAATCCTAACTATATACCTTCTTAATTTTTTCAGCGAACCTTAACTGATAAATGACGCAGAGGATATCGACAAGTGATTAGAGCATTTCATTAGGCTTGAGACGGGAGCGTGGAGTATGATCAAGTCCAAATGAGGGACTCTTATTGTTCAAACTTGAGAACAACATTGTTTTCTTTGTTATCAAAATTTTATGAGATTTTTTATTTTTATTTTTATTTTTGTCATTTGAGACCATCGATTTGATTTCCGTCAGTCCTTACACAATTTGATATTTGCCATGACCAGTGACTCAATCATAACTTTCCTAATTTGCTATTGACAGTGATGTACGGATATGAATGAACTTACGTGTCGAGTTTTGATTTTTCTTTTTGCCGTTGGGTTACTCGTGTTTGAAGCCCTCATAAATAATAATAAAAAAAAATTCAAGTTTTGAATTTGAAATTTCATTATAGGTTTATTTTTGTTCTTAAATTTGGGGTTTCACTTTTAAATTTGAACTTTTATTTTTTTTTATTCTTGAATTTGAATTTTATTTTTAAATCTAAAATTTTATTAATCTGAATTTTTTTTTTCAAATATGGGTGCATGTTCTTCATTCTAGATTTTTTGTTTTTGTATTGACTGAGAATTTATAAAGCTTGAAAAATCAGAAAGAAAGATAATTACAAGTGGATTTTCTTCTTTTTGCCCCTAAATTTGTATTTAAATCTTTTTATTCCTAACCCTTTAATGGTATAACTAAAGGGGATCACGTATCTAATTAATATTTTTATAAACCATTTAAGTGAATAATTTTTATAAAATTTATAGATTTTTTAATGATTTTTATGAAGTTTATAAATTTATAAATGACTTAAAGACTTTATTTTCAAAGTTTATAAAAGTGCTGAAAAGTTTTGAAAGAATATGAAAGATAAATTTTTTAGATATTATTCTATTTATACTATTACCTAAAAAGTCATTTAAAATCTATAAAAATCTACTACTTTTAAAAGTTAATGACTTTTTGAATACTAGTTAACTTTTATAAACTTTATAAAAGTTATAATTCAATATACCTTGATTTTTATAAACTTTTTAAAAGTTTGTTATTGAATACCTTCTGATTTTATAAATTTTAAAAGTTTTTAAAAATTTTTATTGTATGCATCTTCATTTTTAAGAATTTTTTAAAAGTCATTGTTGAATACCTCATACTTTTTAAAGTGCATAAAATTTTTTTAATTCTTCTAATCCAATACACACCAAGTGAGATTGAATTTGAAAAGTTATTTAAGAGTAATAAAATTAATGATTTTTGGTGATGGTGATGGACAATAATGGAAAAATAAAATTAGAGATAATATTAACTTTATATTAATTTAATGAAAATTTTAACTTACTGGTGATTAAGTCTAACAGAGTGAAAATATAGAGATATTTTAATATAATTTTTAAAAATAAAAGATAAAATAATATAATATAAAAAAATCTAAGGGATTAAAGAATTTAGTCTCTTATTAATATCAAGCAACACAATACATGAAATAAATTTTTATTAATAATTATTTTCTTCATATTGTCTAATTTATATAAACTGAACAGTGAAATAGTATAAAAAGAAACTCCATAATTTAACAACATATAAAAGTAAAAATTTATTTTTCACAATTTCAAATAGAGCCTAGAAATTCTTTTACCGCAAATTGCGCTATACTACATGGATACTCAGTAGTAAACAATCTCTCTGATTTGATAGCAAGGCAAATATGGCATAAAATTCCATCCATAATCAACCTCCTTCTCTAGAACATCTAATTAGGATCCAAATGCCGAATCCAATTCATTCAACTATTAAAAGGGTATTTAAATCTAATGATAATATGAGATTATTATTTGAAAGTGAATGTTAGAATTTAAATCACTCTCTAATACTAGAAAAAAACATAATTATGAAATTCTAATGTGAAAGTTCATAAAACTAAGAAACTACTGTGGTTATGCATCTATTGGTGCGGTCTAACAGTAAAGGCGTATCAGGATTTGAATTATCTATTGAATTCGAGTAACTTCGTGGATCTCCAAAACAGAGAACCTGAGTATGTTAACAAAATGATGGTGATGGGTATTTTCGTCAAACAATTATCATGAGAGGACATTGTAGGCATTTGACAAGAAAAAGGGGGCATCTTAGAATTAGAAACCCTATAAATTTCAACATCACCACTAATTCTCATTCTTCTCTCATCTCCTCCTCTTTATAACCAAATCCTGTCTCTCTATATCTTTTCCCTCTCCCTTCTTTCTCTCTGTAAGACCGGTGCCGGCGGCGTCGCCACTTTCAATCGGTTTCCGGTGACCACACCCAGTCGCTTCCTATCTGATTCTTTTTTCATTTGTTTCCTACTTTTGATTTTGTAAATGTTGTTTGTCTTTGTACGTTTTTAACCTTGCATTTTGGCGGTTTTTACCATTTTATTTTTGATAAAAAATCCTCGCGCATTTTGGACGTTTTCTCACTCCCAATAAAATCATGATTTGACACTTTTGCCCACAATCCAAATCCCACTATTAACCGTAGTTTAACCGTTTTAGCCCTTGGTTTGGTTAGTGTTGGCGTGGCATGTTTTAACTGCCAAGATGAGTTATCACTCACGTAGGATTTTGACACCTGGAGGCTCAAGGAAGCGCAAAGAGCGAGACTTCTTTTATCCATTTAAGCCGTCAGCTTCGGCTCAACTCCCAGGCTCAGCTAAGCCGCCACTGAACACTGAATCGTCGTCCTCTTCTAACCGGTTGCTGGCCGGGTACATGGCTTACGAGTATTTGACAAAAGGAACTCTATTCGGGCAAAAATTCGATCCAGGTCTAGCCGAGGCGGGGCCATTAGCCGGCGGCTCGATGAGAGGAAAGGCGGAAGTGATGGAGCTGGAGGCGGAAGGGGACAACAAGGGATATGCTGAGGTGGCAAGCATATTGAAGACGGATGGGGCCCATGTTCCGGGGGTCGTTAACCCTACTCAACTAGCGAGGTGGATCCAGATGTAGATGTAGTAATAAGAGGGTTTGTTTGTATTGTATACGTGGCGGGATGCGATTGGAGGATGGGGTTTTGGGGTTCCACGTTAAGAATTTGTGCTTGATTATTGTCTCTGGCTTTGAAGGTGGTGAGTCCGTATCACAACCTAAAATGAGGATTCATGAAGGCCACTCTATTTTCTCACTCTATGAAAAACTGAACTTTGTTTTTCACTGTTTTGGAATGTTATATGGAAGCATTGTTGAGTTTATTTGCTTTATTTCCCCTATTTTTTAATTTTTAATTGCTGCTTCTTTGATGTTTAAAAGTAATTAGGTTGGCCTGTTAGTTAATTCTTGATGTGGTTTCTTAATTACTTGAGGTTGGATATTCCTTGTTTGTGCTTACTACCTATGGTTAAACAAAATTAATTATGTTTAATTATAGCATTTTTATAGTGACATGTGGGTCGTGGGTGTGCGTGCATGTTTTTTTTTTTAATAAATTATAGTGTTGTGTTGTGAAGTGTGTGCATGTATATTAACAACAAGATAAATTTTTCTTTTGATTCATCTCTTTATTTGTTTTTTTGTTCGGGTGTATTATTATTTTTAAATAAAAGAAGAAGAAATTTCAGTTAATGGGTGTGTTAGACAAGAATTAGAAGTTTCCTTGGGCTTTCCTCTTCGTTAAAAAAGCTCATTCTTCTACTACCCTGTTGTACGTATCTTACTCTGTTTAGTACTTGTCGTTATCTAGGGGTTCAGTAAGTAGAGAGGGCGCAAATTATATCATCTGTCTCCATGTTTCATGAATTTAGATCAATGTATATTAATATTAAATTACATGTACATTTAGTTTTTAATTGTATGTATATTGATCATTGTATTGCATATACATATACATTAAAATACATGTATATTAATGTTTAATTACGTTAAGTCTATAATCCAACATGAAATTGCACCTAGATTCAGGATATAAGGATTGGAGGGAATTGGCTTAGTTTGTCTGTGAGCTATGTATGCTTGGTGTCTTTTTTTAACTCATGTGAATCTATGTATTTCGTGGTACTTGGATTGAATCCAATGATTCAAATTAATGTTGATCCATGCTTTGTTTTTAAAATTATCATCGACAGAATGGATCCCACTGACTCACTTGTCAGATTAAAACATCTCATGGACATAATAGTATCTTCGAAAGTTGAATTCTGTATGTTTAACTGCACACCATTAACCAAGGTCTACATATAGTTATCCTTTGTGATACGTTAGTACTACTCAATTCCAATATTTTGTTTATTATCTTTGTATTTCTTTTTTCATTTTCTATTAAGGGAATGTAAATCTCTCATGCAAGAGAAATCTGAAGCATTCATTCTAATGCTGCATCTGAGCTATGTTTCATGTTTTCTCTCTTTCTATCGCTGATTGACTTAAATTCTTAAATTTGAATAAAATATTATTCTCTATACGATAAAAAATTCTCATTTTAAAGTTATTTTAGTTAAATTTAAATTCTTAGTAGAGTTTCATCTGATTGGAAGAGCTAACTCTATAAATACAAACATTATAAGAAGAATTATTTAAATTTGCTCATCATGTGAGAGTTTTTACTTTAGAGAAAGGAGCTTCTATTAATTATTGTATGAGAGAGAAAAATATATTATTTGTTACAAGTAATATTATGTTTGGTTGAAACATCTCTTGGATATGCTGAGTTAATGAATTTAAGAGAGTAATTTTGAGCTTATGGTCGTAATATTGATGATATAGTAGATAATTGCACTTGTAGACATAGCTTATTGAGAAAATAAACTATGCAAAATTAATTGTGTTTTGATTTGCTTTATCCTTGTGAATTTAGGAACTTCTATGATCACAATAAATATGACTTTGATGCATACTATATGGTCAATTGATAAAAAAAGAAACAAGCTCAAATGAATAAATACTGTTTCCATCCAGAATTATTTATACAGGGACAGAGAGATGGTTAGCAAACTATATATGCAAATTTTGGGTTAGAGATTTAGATAGTTCACCTTATGAAAAGAACTTTTTTATATTATGAATTGTTTATAAGGCAATTTGGCAATGTTATTAAGTGAAAACATCACATTGGGATGATGCCTTTGCTCAGCATATAAAATATTATCAACAACTTATCATGCTCCAGGACTGCTTTTAAATAAAGCAGTGACAGTAACTAGTTGTTTTAGTGTAATAGTCAGAATTAATATATGTGATTCCGAGTTTCTAAATTGTGCAACTGAAAAATTGTGAGTAGGGGGGAAAAAAAAATTGTGCAACTAAAATTCAGTCTCAATGTTAGTAGGAAATATCGTGGCATGTGCAGGCATGCTCAGTTCGATCTATTTGTACTATTCGGTTATTGGAATGCAAGTTTCTAATTTAGTAATATAAAACTTTTCATTCGACAATGAGTTTTTTGAGAGTGATAAATTAATTTGATCATTTCTTTCAGCAATTTTTTTTTTTTAAAAAAAAGGAGAGAGAACATGTAGATTTTTCTGTCAAAACCCATTTATCGAGTCAGAGCCAATGGTAAAGTCTCTAAAGCTCCTTTTACTTTATGAAAAAAATTAATTTTTTAATTTATAAGATTGTAATAATATTTAAATTATAAAAATTTCATATTTATACTATTTATTTTTTATATAAAAATATATTAAAATAGAATTTTTTACCAAGCTTACCAATTACTGACTAAACCACAATCAATGATAAATGACAGTAACCTATAATAACTGTTGATTATATGTATACATATATAAAATTTATGTTTCATTTAAATAAGATTGTTAAAATCGAAAAAAATAGCTTTAAAAGAAAATCATTTCTTAAAAAATAAATTTTCAATGGCCAATAAAATATTTTACATTGTAATTTTTTTTAAATATGCCAAACATAAAAAAATAGAAAATATTTTTCAAAAAAAAAATTCTATTAAATGAATGGAACTAACTTCAATTTTTCTTTGTTGAATTTATAGTTGCGAAAGAGAAAATTGAATTTTCAAAAAAAAGAAAAAGAAAAAGAAAATCTGTGTTCTTTTTCCCCCAGTTGAAGGGCAAAGCTTTATTTCTTGTTGCTCACCAAGCACTACGGACTAGACTTGAATCCATGATCGGTAAAATTCTATAAATCCATATCGGTCGTACCAATGTCTACACTGAGTATATATAATTAATTACCTTATCAATTTTTATAAAATGCTAGGAATAGATTAGGTATTGCACAAGATAAAGCATAATATAACCTTCATATATTAGTTGGACTAGTAATCTGCGATTGCTTTAGAGCCTAAACCACAAAGTTTAAACTAACAACTAGCAATAGAAAAAGAAAGCGTCTAACAAAACAAATAGTGCTAAGCTAAAATTGCAGGACGATCACTCCATTCTACGCCTGCTTGATTGTGGCTGTTCTTGCTTTCAGATTCAGAAAGATCGCCCTGATGTCAGTATGCAGAACAAACAATCTATTAGAACTGCATAATCCATATGCACAAATAAACTTTTCATGTGTTATTAAACAAGTTGCAAATCCACATACTCCTAACATTTGTGAATCTGTTCAGCTAGCTAGAAAGTGAATGAAATGTGCCAAATTCCAAGCCGTAGAGTGTCATCTTGGGATAAGCAGACTGACAGCAGAAATATATTTTGTGACATTTTTCACACAGTGGATTTAATGTGAGTTTGCCTATTTTGTTTGAAGGCTTTCCAGCAGTATATTGTAGATATCTAGGATTTCCATTATTATAGGCATCGGTAGTTAAAACTCAAAAGCTTAAGTAAATGAAAGCTGCACTAAAATCAATGCATAAACGAGAGATATGATTGACAATTTCTTCAAAAGAAATGGGTGTCTGCACACACCCCATGTAAATATAATTGTGTGATTTTCAAGCCGATAAGATTTTCAAATTGGCAAAAACTTGCCTACACTGGGTGCATATCACCCTTTTATACACTCATCCAATGTGACACCTAAAGTAACCACTCACCACAGCCTAAATAATTTACTGTTACACTTTTTTTTTTTTTCCAAATGAAAAGATACTCGTACCTTTATTTAATACACATTCGTATTCTATTAGTTGGGTGTACACACCCATTGTAAATAAAATTTTCCCTTCTAATTCATGTGTAGATATCTCAAACAACAAAAACTTTTATAAAAATGACCTGGAGCAAGATAATACCTACTTTGAGTGTTCAATTGCATAATACTTAGGAATCAATCACTTATGTACCATTGATGTAATAACAGGGAAGTAGACCAGGAAAGCAAGAGAATAAAGTTAAAAGACAGAAACTGCACCAGCATGAAGCAACAAAGCTTTGAAATAGAACACGAAACTGCAATGGCATATACTGGTGATTCACCCAACCAACTATAGGCCAGAACTGCAAGTCATAAGCATCAATGTTTTAATGTTCTGAATTTGGACAAAAGCTTAATGTTTCTGCGCATGTATTTAAACTGGGAGAAAACAAAAGAAAAAATTACAACAATAACAAGAAGAAAATAATTCGTAGTACTGAACCTTCCATGCTGTCAATTGAACAGAGGGGTAGTCCTTTCGAACCTTACTCTTAACTAATCCCCATGGTCTTCCTGAAATAACAAACAAAAGTTTCTTGATGAAGGAGTAGCCTTTATCTATGAAAATGAAACATTGACATTTCCTCTGCCTTTAACATTATATTTTGTTTCTTAACAATTTTACTGCACAGTCACTCTTCAGGAAACATTAAAATCAGTTGAGCTTTTGATGATTTGCTGCCAAAACAAGTAGTGATAACATAGCCAAGGAGTACGATGATGGAGACTCTTCTTGATTAAATGATCCAGTTTCTGACAAAAATATTTGTTTCTGTTCTGGCATGAAGACAAAACTAAAAATATTTCAATTATATACACACTGGAAAAGCAATTAAGAAATTCAAACATGTCTTTCAGACACTCAAGCAACACTTTGGGTCATTTTCTCACACAAAAGCTACTACTAACTATAAATTTTTTTCCCACTCTTTCAAGGAGGTGATTTTTGTGTTGGAACAAGCCTCCACCGGTGCAAGTCACTTGCTCACTGTTTTATCTAAGGATGTAAAATCCATAATGAAAACAATTAGATAAAAATATATCGAGGCAGAATCCATAATTAAAACAAGTAGATAAAAATATCTCCAGTTTGCCAATAGAACTAAACAAGGTAGTAACCACAGGAATGATGCGAAGATTACATAAACAGACATAAGTACCTTCAACTACCAAGCCATAGTACATCATGAACAACATGTTGTTCCAAGGAGAAGAAGTTAATTGTTCCAACAATACCTATTAAGTCACCAGAGAAAGTTTCAACCATCCATTTTTAATCAACAAAAATCAATGAGGGGGAAGAAAAGCTCATTTTATTATCTTAAAACAGGTCAAGTTGGGCAAGAAAATTATAGGCCGGGTAACAAAAGAATCTATACAACGGGCTCACCTTCTTTGCAACAGTTTTGTTGTCTTTCTTTCCCTTGAAAATAATATCCATCAATTTATGAAGGAAATGTCCAAAAGGTCCAGCATATGCAAAGCCGTAAAGCTACAGAAAAAATGATTTCGAACATAATAATCATACCCAGAAAACAAAAAAGACAACTACCCAATGTTGAGGTATCAATTTACTTCCCATTTGGTCACTAAAGAAGTTAATCTTTGATGCCAAGACTTTCCACTATGCATAGAAAATCATTTTTACTAAAGAGCCAAAATAGCATAATAATCAGATCCAACCAGTCAAATGGCAGAAATCATGAACATAGATAGAAGTCAACGTACCATTATAAGAAGCAATCTTCTCAACTGAAGCCTTTTGATCCCAGAAATCTTTTGTGCAATTGCATCACTGCATCCCGCTAAAATCCCAGAAGTTATTGCCTGAGAAACACAATACACGGAAGGAAACAAACTTCGACGCTTAAAAACAAGAAAGACAAAGTTTTGAAAACAAGGGTTGATCAAGAAAAGGTAAAAAAGTAATCACGACCAGACCAAACCTTGGTTCGAAGAGGGTGAGCTTGAAGCTGAATCAGATACTTCCTCCATGCTTCTTTGGCTATGTCAGACATGATGATGTGATCAACTCGCTGACTCTCTCTCTATTCTCCTCTTTTTTGGGAATAAGAAATGAGATATATAGCAACAGAGAGAAGGTTGAAAAGAACAAGCAGAGAATTGACTAGGTATTATAGCATTGCCCTCTTCAAATAATGACAAGTTGGGGTTTGGCTAGGTGATGTACTACATTTGCAGAGAGAGCCAAGACCAACTCCGAAACTGGCAAATTCCATTTACTACACTTTCTTCGTTTTATGGTCGGTCAGCAAGCGGCTGTTTCCTTCAGTTTTATTTATAATTTCTAAGCAAATTTTTTTAGTATAAATTTTAAAATATGAATTATAATCAAATTAAAATATTATTCTAAAAAATTTAAAAATTTCTTTAATGACACAATAATATATATATATATAGTTTACTAAAAAAATAATTTATAACTTGATCTATAAAAAAATTCTTATAAATATATAAATTGATAAGTATTTACTCATGTAAATATATCATTGCTTTTAAAATATGTATATTCATTTATAGTTGAAAATGTTATACTTTTATATAATTTTTTAATGTTTATATTTATTATTGAATACATACACAAACTATTCAATAATTTTTATTTCAATTCTCTTATACTTTAATATAATAATTTTTTTATCAATTTAATAAAATTATTAAAATGAGAAAATTATTGTAAATATATAATTCAAAATGTAATTTAAACTTTTATAGGCCTCTTCTAAAAAGTTACTGATATTTATAAAAAAAAATTAATACATATATTTTATTTATTTTTAACTTCTACTTAACATATATCTCAAATATATTAGTCAAACTTTTTCAATTTATATTTTCTATGTTCAAAGAAAAGTATTGAAACTTCTTAATA
Source organism: Omphalea diandra (assembly GCA_949677035.1). Classification (NCBI taxonomy): domain Eukaryota; kingdom Viridiplantae; phylum Streptophyta; class Magnoliopsida; order Malpighiales; family Euphorbiaceae; genus Omphalea; species Omphalea diandra. The sequence continues at coordinate 27,177 of CATIWR010325431.1, read as the reverse complement.
TATAGATTTTTAACATTAAAAATTTTCATAATAAGATTTACAAATTGAAAATATATAAGAAAAGAAGCAAAATTTTCTAATTTTTTGTTACAGTATATAGTATGACATGATAAAATTATAAATCTTTTAATTTTTAATTATCCAAAAAATTAGATCTGAATTTTAAAAATATTGAATATCTGACATAATTACATGTTACATGATATGCTATTATTTGGAATAAATCTTAAAATCAGAATTAATTAGATATATCTCAGTTTTTCTAATAAAAAACGGAAAACAAGGTTTTGCCATGAATGTTGGACTTTAATTCAGCTAAAACAATTATTCAAATTAAATTATCATAAGGAGTTTTGTATGGGCTTCATTTGGATTTAATCCAATATGATACTCTTTTTTTTATAATCAATGTCATATTAAATTTATCTGAACTAAGCTTTACTAAAATAAAAATTTATTTGAAATAAGAATAAAACATCAATACAAAGAGCAAAATATTATTAAAAAATAAATATTGTTTTTGTTCAATGTTAAGAAAATTTGAAGTGGGGTTATATCCATGTTGCCTTTTAATGCAATCAAGTGAGGACTGAGGACCAAAAACATTGGTCAACAAGAAGATTAGGTGGGTGGGTGCTTCTTGTTCCAACCCAATGCTTTTCATGTCAAGACCCAAGAAACTTGCATGTAATTATCATTTTTTTAATTAAAAAAACTCAGACATCCATGTAATTTACTTCTTCATATATATATATATATATATAATACTTAAGCTTTGGGTATGTTAACCTGGGTGGATATTAGATGAGTAGGTCCAGTCCGAGCCTTACCTGGGTTTTACAGAATTTTAAGTCCGTAAATCTTGAGTTGGGTCATTTAGGCTTGAGCTATAAAGATTTGAGCCTATGCTCTGCCGTTATGTAAGATACTTGCAAGTAGGTTAGACCCAAATTATATCATATATCTATGTCTGTATTGCTTTATGGATTTAAGATCAAAATATTTTATTTTATTAAATATCAAACATATGATTTATGTATATTAGTCATTAATTGTATACACATTTGATAATATATTATATATATATTAATATTGATCTACATGTATATTAGTATTGAATTGTATTTATATTGAAATCTATAAATAAATCAATAAAATAACAATGCAATTAAAAATTAATGAATCAATGTACATACAAAACAATGTATATCAACAAAATTTTTTAAAATTTATTACATTATTGCTAAAGTAACAATTCAAAACTAATTTATTTTTTATTAATTTATTTTATAGATTTTAATATATATACAGTTTAACACCAATGTACATATAGTTAAAAATCAATGTATATGCAGTTTAATACCAATGTACATATAATTTAAAATTAATTGACCAATTTACATGCATGAAAAATATATATCAACAAAGTTTTTTAGAATTTTTTATATTGTTACTAGAGTATCAATTCAATATTAATATACTTTTCATTGATCTATTTTATGAACTTTAATATATATATATAGTTCAATACTAATATATATACAATTCAGGACTAATGTACATGCAATTCAATAATAATGTATATATAATTCTATTTTTTTAAAAAAAATGGCACGTGTGACATTTAAATAAAGATAACACTTGGGTTCATGACATACTTATTGTAGGCAAGACGAAATTGAGAAATATGAAAATGGAAAATATATAAACGGATACGGAAAAATAATATTTTTTTAAAAAAATATAAGAATTGAAATATAGAGGAAATATGTAATATTAAAAAATATAAAAATATATTTATAAATATTTTTTCTTACATATATGCATTTATAATAAATATTAATGTAACTAATAATATTAAAATAATTGTATAAATTAATAATAATAATAATAATTAATCAAATATTTAAAATAAATATTAATTATTTATAAATTTCATAACCAAAATTAATAATAAAAAATGTGTTTTCTTAATTTTTTTTAAATTATAAAAATGGGTGAAAATATTTTAAAAAATTTCAATAAATTTTTCAAAAGAAAAAATTTCTGGAACGCATAAACCCTCCAAAAATTTAGGAACTAGAAAGTTGAAAACATAAATGTTTCGTGATCACTACACATGCATGCCAGCCTAAAATGTGTACGAGGGGGTTGACTTTTAAAAAAAAAAAAAAAAATGATTTTGTGGTTGGTTGACACAATTTTTTGTTTCATCACTACACGTCGATGCCAACCTAAACTGTGTACGAGCGAGTTTTTTTTTTTTTTAAAATGATTTTGTGGTTGATTGACACAATTTTATGTTTTTATCACTAATATTAACTAGTGCATAAGTTGTGCATTTGCAAATTTATATTTTAATATATATATATATATATATATATATATATATATATATATATACATAATAATAAAATTAAAAATTTATTATAAAATATATAATTAAATAATCAATATTTATTTTTATAATAGATAATATATGAAAATTATCTTTAATTTTACTTTTTTAGTTATTTATTTTGTAAGTTGTTTAATAATTTTATTTTAATTTGTAGTTAATTTTAATTACATAGTTTGATATGACAATTATAAACATTTACATATCAAATAATTAATTTAACAAATGATAATATTTTCTTTTAAAAAATTTTAAACATAAGTAATAATTTTTTATCTCAAAGAAATTTTGAAGTCAAAATTAATTATGACAATGTTTAGTTTGAGAGATTTTATAAAAGCCTATGGATTTAGACAAAATCTATTGTTTGAGTGTGAAAAAAAAAATTATAGATGTTTTAAAATTTATTGTCTAATAAAATTCATTAAAATGATGAATTTTAAAAACTCACCTTAGAGTGGGTTTTTATCCCTCATTTTAATGAATGAAGAATTTAATTCAATTTTTAGTTTAAAAATTGCCTTTAAATTTCATGGATTGTATGTGCATGATAAATAATTTATAATTTTTGACATTGCCGGATTACTTTGGCTATGACTGAGTGGTTCAAGTATTATTGGAGGGAAACGCAACGTTGGGTAGAAAGTCCATTTTGAAACAAGTTAGTAACTTTGCTTAGAGATAACGTGGGAATGAGAGTAAAATGAATGAAATCGTGGTGAAATCCTCTTTACATGGCGTCTTGAGAGAATTGTGTTAGTATTAGATGATAATTCTATTTTCTTTTTAATGAGACTAATCTTTCTTAACGGGAGTTAATTTTTAATAATGATTATCCTTTTCTAATGAGTATGAGGATGGACTGAAGAGTCGCATGTGAATCAAGTAAATGCGGACATGTAAATTAAGAGCTCATCTTAGACAAAATTTGACTTGTGATATATTATGTGGTTAAAGTTTATTAGATCAAGTAAGACCTTACATGTTACTCAACATAACTCATTCCTATGACCGAAGTATCTATTTCAAAATCTATGAAATAAAAAATTCATTAAAACTTCAAGTTTTTTAATTCCATGGGTCTACAAAAGTATATGGATTTTAAGGACTCAATTCAGAGAAGGCCTATGTATCTCTTTATTTAAATTTTTGTTTTAATAATTCTCTTTTTTCTTTTTTACCCTTTTAATTTTTGTAATTCATTTTTCACTATTGTAAAAAGTTTTTACAATCCTTTTTCAATTGCACACCACCTTTTCATCTTAAATCCTAAAATCTCATTTAGATTGAAAGATTAAAATTTATAAATTTTGAAATTCATGAAATTAAGAAATCTAGATTTTTAATGAATTTTTTATTGCATAAATTTTAAAACTGTAACTTGCATGTTATGCATATAAAATTCGCTTTTATATGTCAAATTCATCATCTATTAAAATATGAATTTTTGTCAAATAAGTTACAATTTTAAAATTATGAAATAAAAAATTCATTAAAATCTAGATTTCTTAATTTCATAAATTTTAAAATTTTAAAATTTTAATTTTTCAATTTAAACAAAATTTGAGATTTTAAAGTAAAAAAAGAATGTACAATTGAAACAAATTATAAAAATTTTTTATAATTGAGAAAAAATTGTGGCAAAAATTAAAAGAGTAAAAAGAAAAAAAGAGGATTGTGAAAAGAAAATTTTAAATGTAGAGAGGTTATAAAAAAGCGGAGTGTGAAAAGAATTTTCCTTTTTTCAAATAATGTGGCATCACACATCGAATTAAGAATGCAAGCCTGTGTAAGAATTTACTTCAATGACGTGGGAAATTTATGCTCTCTTTCTTCCATGACTTGGAAGCAGAGATTATAGCTCCCATTCTATGGATCCGATCGAAATCCCCAAATTAGATCTCGCAAAGACCAAATTATATATATATATAACTTTTAAAACATAATTTAAGTATAATTTAAAAATAAACTAAAAATAAAAAAAATGTAGGATAGAGATTTGTAATCTATGATCGGGATGAGGAAATTTTTCTTTTTAGAATTGATCAGAGGTTGAAATACTTTAATGATATTTGATTTGATAATTATTTTTTAAAAAATTTTAAAGATATATAAATAATATTTAAAAATAGTATAATATAAAAATAATGAAAAATTTAAACATTCAGACTTTCATTAAAATAGTATATTTTTAAAAATTTTAAATTGTTTACAGATAAAATAATTTTAAATTAAATAAGTTTGGTACGATTCTCAATTTTTATGGAACATTGACTTCTAAGTCGATAACTACTGACTTATTTTTAATTTTATTAGCCAGGTTCTTAAAAAAAATGTATAAAACTAAGTAGCCAATAAAGTGAGTCAACGTGGAAACACTTTACTTGGCTGCTCATTTTTAAGCCTCCGCCATTTTTTTAAACAGTATGGTGTGATTATTATTGTTAATAGAGCCACAGAAAAAAATTTTGTACGACTCCGATAATATATTTTAAAAAGTATTTTTTGTATAATAAAAAATATTTTAAATATAAAATATAAAAATATTTGTTTGTCTGATAAAATTTTGATATTTTTAATATTTATTTTATTTTATCTAATAAATATTAATGTTTAATAAAATTAAATAATTGTTATGAGATGAAAGAGAAAAATATTTTCAATAAATAAAGTAAAAACAATAGATAACAATTAATATTTTATATAGAAATTAACTCTTTATTTTAAAATAAAAAAAAATGAAAGAGTATATTAAAAATTATTTTTTTGAATTGACTTTTTAAAATAAAAAAATTTTACTCAAATAAAAAATAAAAAAAATCAATAAAAGATGCTGTAAGAGTCATTCAATGATAAAGAGGAGGAGAGGAGAGTAAGATAACTCATTTAGGTTGAGAGCCTCAAATTCTTTAAAGGCTTCTTCGCTTTTGATGGAGCTTTGGGAAAGAGAAGGAGAGGAGAGGAGGGGAGTAGGGAGTTGGAAAACTGATTTAGGCTGAGACTCTCATCTTTAAGTCTTAAACTTACTCCAATATCTTAAAAATTATAAATGTTTAATTTTTAATTAAGAGTATGAAAATAAAAGATTATTTAGATAGACAAAAAAAATATATTATTGAAGTATTATTGACTCCATTAAAAATCAAATATTTTCATTTCAATTTTTCAATTTTTTATCTATCAACCAATTCTGTAAGATGTACTCATTAAATTTATAAAGCGGATCTACTTAAATATTCATGAATTCTAAATGATAATTCACTAAAATTTAAAACATTCTTTAGAAATTGCCTATTTGCCTTTAAATCTTCAAATTATCAATTAATCTGCATTATCTTTGCATTTAATGGGCTTTGTTGGAGAAATTAACATAATATCAACATGATTATTGTCGATAATTTGTTGCGGCTTTGGGCTATTTTTCTTGGGCCACTACTCAGCCTTTGGGCTGCTAAAAATATGATGAGAATCTAGCAGTCACTATAACCCACCCTTTGAGATTGATTCTCAGACGTTTAGATTGATAGTAAACTACTTAAAATCATTACACATTTTACTATTTAAGAAAAATATGCATTTGAAGGTTAATAAATACGGATATTTCTTTTATGTGAATAAATATGAATATTTAACATTTATTAACTCTCATTCATAATTTCATTAAGAAACGGAGTTAAAAGATTAACCTCTTTTTATATTTTACTTTTTAATAATTATTTTGTGAGGGTTCTTTTGATTGTTCAATTATAAAAAGTGTGAAATAAAGATTTAGTTAAAAAATTAATGAGTAAGTGATTTCTAGTAGGTTATCAAATAACAACTGTTGAAAACAGTTTCAATTTAGAACTTTTCATTCAACATATTCTATTTTTATACTTAAAAAAGAAAAATATCTCTTAATTTTAATATTATTTTTTGTTTAATAATAATAAATTATTTATTTATTAATTATATAAATTTATTGCCATTACTTATACCTAATATTTCACTTTTTGAATGAAATAATTAGTGCTTAATATATGTATTATAAAAAATGATTTGGTTTTTTAAATGTTTAATGAATAATATTTAGCTATTATTTATTTTTAAAAATATAAAATATGATATATATATATATATATATTTATTTATTTTGAATTCATATTTATATTGCTAATTATATGTATAAATAGCAACTAGGAATACTAATTTTACGAAATATTTACAGTTTGTTTAGTTTATGAAATTACTTAACTAAGAAACAATACTAATCAATAACACTATGTTTATTATATATAATATAAGTTAAGTTTAATAATCTCAAAGCTTAATTAACCTATGAGATCAATCTTACATAAAACCTAAGTTCCTATATCTTCAGCAATCATCTCCAATGGGATTACTAATCATATAATTTATGAAATTTTAATTTCTAAAATAGCCTTATAATTTATTTCTCAATCTATACTTATATTATCATTCACCCTCGAAAAAAAATCTCATTCTTATATTAAAAAAAATAAAGAATCAATGAGAAAAAGAAAAATAATTAGTTGTAAAGAAAAAAAATTTGTTTTTTGAGATAATTTTATTATTATTTTATTTATTTTATTTTTCTTAATAATTTTTAACAGAATTTTAAAATAAATAATGTAATAATAAATAATATTACTAAAATTAATTAATACTTAAGATCAAAGATAATGACTACCAAAAATAGGTGCATATTAAACGAAAAATGAGAAAACTTTTTTGAGAAAAAGAATAACAAATTAGAAAAATATAATTTTTTATATATAGAACAAAAGGGGTTTAGTTATCTCATTGATTAAACCATCCTACCAAACATAGGATTACAAAAATAGGACTAGTTAATATTATGGATTAAAATATTTGTATCAAGGAAGATTTAATATAAACAATAATTAAGCTAAGATAAAGACTAATCTTAGAGATTATGAATACATAAAACAAATATGCTATTAACATCAATCAACTACTAGTAATTAGTTATAAACAACAGTTATCAGCAATCAACAATAACAACTAGCAATTAGTAATAGTTAAAATAAACAAATTTGAAACTAAAATATTGAAGGAATCGAGAATAATGTTAATATTGAAAATTTTATATTTGTGAAGGCGAATTTAAAAGATTACAACAATGCTAATGGTTATCAAAATAAAAATTAGATAATCATGTCAAAATATTGAAAATTTAAAGATTATAATAAAGATAAAAATTTTAAAATTGAAAAATCTCAATTGTTAAATAAAAATGTTTAAAATTTTGGAGGGAAAAAAAATTATTTCTAAAAATATGTATAAAAAAGTATATGCATATAAAATATAATGCATTTAGTTTTCTGCTTCTGGTTGAAATAGAGTATGCTCTAGATCTCATATGAAACGAGAATTAATTTTGGTAACTGCGTAAACTAACATGAGGAAATGTTATGTAACAAAAAATATAAATTCTAAATTCAGAGCGATTAAGTCCGTCAAATTCAACTATTTGTATAAGCATAAACATGCTTGTTTCGTATATTATTTGCTTGTTTAGTTCATTATTTTTTAACTGTAAATTGACATAGTCGTACATCAAAAGGCATTTATAGCAGGGAGAATGGGCACAGGAAAGAATGGAAGTGCTTACTGACAGATATAGTATGCCACATCAAAACTACTTGTAAATTGTAATATATCAGAAATTATGGGATGGATGGACTGCAGATCCTAATATAAATTTTTGGAATCAATTTTCACTTATTTTTAGAATATTTTGGTCCAAATGAATATGAGTGACCTTTGCATGAGCTTATGGGACAATATAATAAGTGATCATGGTGGCTTTACAGCTTTGCTTGGCCTTATGGATCTAAAAGCTAAAACTTTTTCTTCTCAATTTCCTCCTAAAACACCACTTCCTTTCTTCACTTGCAAAAAGCATAAAATGATCATAATTAGTGGTGAGCAAAAATCAGATTAGATCAAAAAAACTGACCGAATTGATTTTATTTGATCGGTTCAGTTTGATTTCTTCATTTAAAAATTTTTGATTTTTGGTTTTCGGTTCAATTTTGTATATAAAAAATCGAAAAAACTGAAATTATTTTTAAATCAAATCAATTTGAATCGAATTAAATTTAAAATATATGTAATATAGTTAAATTGAATCGAACCAAATTAAATTTTTATAGGTTTGGTTCGGTTTTATATATCTATAAAGTTTGATTAAATCATTTTTTTAAAATTTAATTCAATTCGATTTAAAAATAAAAAATTAAATTTAATTGATTTTAATAAAAAATCAAATTAAATTAACCGAATTGACTGTTTATACACCTCTAATCATAATCGCATGACGATCATGTCATAATAAGCAAGCACCACAAATGGACATAGCAACAATACATGCCACTTATTCTCCCATTTATTTTTATATATATTATCCAATCAATTATTAAATAATGTGTGCAGGTTGCATTGTTATTGAACTAAAAAGGGTTATAATTCATTTATGGTATATATGTTTGATTATATCAGAAAATAGAAAATATAATCTCATGTTTAAAATAAGCATTTTCAAATTCTAGTATATTTTTGTTTGAAATATAATTCGAATATTAACAAAATTTTTATGATTAGCTCTAGGTATAATAGTTTTATATTTATAAATAAATAAATCAATTAAGTAATAGAATTTCAAAAATAGTAAAATATTCTAATCTTTAATTTTAAAATAAATTAATATACTAAATATGAAAATAGTGTAAAAATTGTGTGTATCAATTGTGTTCTGAAGGAATTGAATATGCAGTAAAAACTTATATATCATATTAAAGTCGAATAAATGAGTTTTTTTTTTTTTTTTGAGAAATCGTATTTATCAGATTATGTATTCTCTTCTAATACTATGCTATCATGATATGATGTCCAAAAATATGCATTCCATTGAACTTTCAATATGCATATCTAAACCAATAACCATTTTTGGACCAAAAAAGAAAAACTTTATAAATGCTATGATGCCCTTTTATTATCTTATTATGTCAGTGGCCGAACTGTCAAGAACTAAGTTAAATTCTATATATAATGGGATCTTTGGTGTATCACATTTCAATAATGGTATTATTGAACGAAGACTTGTTTAATAGGAAAATTTTCTCGTGACACCATATCCGCTCAATTTCATATCAAATTATTGGATGAGCATTCTTAAATCATTGACTGACTGACTGATATATGTTAAAACCTAAAAAGATGGGAATAGTTTTTATGGTAGTTGGGAGCGTTAGGTCTTGAGAGGTTAGTAGTGTATTGATAGACTCACTACAAATAAAAGGAGAAACTCTTTATTACAATCACACAATGTATCTCCAATTTCTTTCTTTCTTTTGCTCACTTGATTTTAGTGGTATAGTCTCTTTCAATATTGTTTCATAAAAGTCTCCACCACTACACTAAGTGGTTTTGGCTTTACCATATTAGTCTTAATGCTTTTCAATGTTCCCCACTTAAAGCTGAGGCTTGGATTAAAGTTCATTTTTCACCCTTTCAAGGTCTCCTTTGCTATGAACTCATTCAATCTTAGGGAAGTAATATTTTGAGAAATGAAATTTTCTTGAAAGTTATTTTTTGAAATTTTGAAATTTATAATATTTAGTTTGTATTTTTTTTATGAAAATGCATTAATATTATATATTTAATTCACTTACTAACTTTCAGAAAAATATGTTATAAAATATATACTATTTTCTCCTAATTTATTAACAAAAACAGTTTTATCTCATTAAATAAATCTATTTAGAAAAATCATTATAAAGATGATTTATAAACTATCTTGATGATTTAAGAAATATCTTTCAATTTTTCTAAAAAAGTTACATTTACCAATCCTCTACATTGATGAGTTAGTAGTCAAAAGGAAGTACAGATTTTTTATGACTTTGTATTTTCTTGACTTCCTTCAAAATAAACAAGATTTTAAAGTATATTTTCTGCACTAAAAAATTGAATAAAAACAAGAAATCGAATAAGAATAAGCTTATTTTTATTTCAATTTTATGTTAGTTATCTTAATTAACTTGAAGAAGTTAAAAAAAAATTCTAAAAAAATTATAATGTTTTATTATTCTTAAAATTTTATTGTTTAAATTGATTTATTTACTTATATCGTATACAATTGTATTATATATAGAAAATTATAAAATTTTTATTAATACTTAAATTGTATTTTCTTATGTATTAAAATATACCATATAAAACATTAAAATTCTAAAATATCATTTAGAAATATAATTTCATTTCTTAATACAATCAAATGTCATTAATGTATCTTATTAGTTCCACCTAGATTGTATAGATTAGTATCTATGAATATTAAAGTTCTATGTAACATCCTATATCTCCTAAAGACATTATAAATAGAAATAATGATATTTTATTCAATCTGAATCTACTAAAAAATAATTTAAATTCAAAAGAATCTGAAACGATATGCAAAAAAATCTATCAAACTAGATTTTGATATTAATTAGTGCCCTCCTTCTAGATTGTGAATGCCGATATATAATCAAGTAAATGTTTGTATAGAAATAAAATAGAAATGCATGAAAAATTTACAAGTGTCAAGTATGTGAACAGCAGGGGCCGGGTGACTGGATAATTTGGTTTGATCGAACGCATTTTCCATGATGCTTGGACAAAGTTGGCCACAAACTGAGCATCTGCTGTAGATATATATCATCGAGTTTTGTCCTGCTTATTTGAGACGCTAGTTAGGAGGACGTGTGGTGGAAGGAACATCAAAGATCTTCATCAATGAAGAAAGAACGACATATGTGAATGTATCCAAAAGGGAAAAATGCAAGTTGGGTTTCATCCTCTTCCAAATATATTGTGCTGAGAAAATCTTATTCAAAGTTCAAACTATGCCCTTATTGAGTTATTTCTACTATTGGATTATCGACCTTAAACAGAAGGAATATGCAGAAAAAAAAAAAAAAATTCTTACATAGACACGAGCATTTCAAAAATTACTTATTTTATGATGATTAAAATTATCACATAAAATTTATTAACGACAGTAAAAAATTGTCACGAGAACATTACGTTTATTTTTATGATTAAAAATTGAGGTATTTGTAATATATATATATTGACAAGTATCTTTAATTGTGACTGGGAAATATAAATTATCATATTATATAATAATACTGTCACAAATAAGCCACTAACTAACGTTAGTAGATGTGTAATCAGGATTAAATTTCATGACAACTTTATTTGTTGTCCCAATAAGAGTAATTAATTACAAAACTCCATATTACAAAAATAAAAAATTTATCATCATTGTGATAACGTTTCTTCATTTAAATTATGATAGTGATAATATTTTATTGTCAAATTATTAAAAGTTCTAGATCAACATATATAGTGACAATATTTTATTGTCATATTATTACAAGCACTTAGATTGACATATGCATATACTATTACAGACTTTACAAAAAAAACTAAAGAACAATTTTTTCATGTGAGAATCAATGATCCATATTACCTTAGTTGATATAATAAAAATAAAAATTTTCATAGTTGTTAAATAACAATATCTATAATAGATATTGAAATTATTAAAAAATCTAAATTTTATTACATCAATAAAAACAATATTATAAATTTATGGAAATAATCCTTAAATCCTTAACAAATTAAAAGAAAAAAAAATGATACGATTAATCATATCTGAAATCTAGATTGAATGACACCACATGAAACATGTAAAATTACATCTAGAAGCAAAATACATCAAAATGAGGTATTAATTTTCACATCTGAAATCATATTTAAATTAACTGCAAAATATTATCATTCAACATATTAAGTCACATATGTATTTGCTTCATATAACTTCTAAAATTTCATCTCCTTCCACTTTGATATCTTTCTATCACTCTTTGAAAATCCCCATCCATTAGATTTCAAGTATGAGACATACTAGAAAATTGCCTTTTCAAAATGACGTTATTAGTGTAGCATATTTGTAATCTCTATTAATCTCATGTATCTAATTATGAAAAAGAAAGGGAGAGGAATTCTAATAATTATGACTAATAAATTCAAATAAGATGGTTATGACTATGCAATTTAAAATAGTTTGAAGTTAATTTTAGTAGTCCAAAGAATTAGAAGCTTTCAAAAGAGTGGCAAGTGACAATGATTTAATGGACTTGAGCTATAATAATTATTATTACACCTGGACAAATAGTCAAATGGGAGCAATGAATATTCAAAAAAGATTGGATAAGGTATACTCCACTAAAGAATGGGCGAGTCTTTTTCCCAATTTTGAGCATATTACCCATTAATTCTTCTGATCATTGTCATGTTTTCAATGGTTAAAGTCCCATAACCATCAAAACTAGATACAAAACTTTTTTGATTTGAGTGTAGGTGAATTTGAGATGATACCTATAAATAAGTTGTGGAAAAGGCTTGGAGTTCTCAGTATGAATAAATTCTGGGCATGTAACAAAGGAATTGGCACAACACCGAAAGGACTTTGCTTTCTTACAAGAATCTGCACAGACGGAACTATCACAAATATGAAGCTTTTAGAGCAGAAAATTGACGAGCTTTTGAAAAGAGAAGAAGCGATGTGGCATTGGAGATGCCAAATTGGTGAAAAGAAACTAGCTGTTTAAGTAGATAATTTTATCTTATTTTATTAATTTATATTTATTTTTTGTTTTTAAGATTTTATTTATTATTATTATTTTGTTATCTTTTTACGGGAGTTTTATTTTCTCAATAAAAATTTAGTGATTTGAGATTAGTTATCTTCTCTTAAATCTGATTTGACAATCATATAAAATTTTAATTTTTATCTTGCTATATATATATATATATATATATATATATATATATATATATTAACATCATAAATTATTCTATGTTGTATTTATAAATGAAAGAATTTAATTAAAATTATCATGTTTGAAAAACTTTGCTATCCGTTTTGATGCGGTCATTTGTATTATAGGTCAAAATAAATATGTGGAAGACAAATCCATTCTTTCCCAATGAAATGCTGCCCCATATAACCCACTTCCCTTTTACTTTCAAGCACATTCACTACATTGTGGAATTTTTTTTCAAAGAAAAGAAAAAAAATTTATTAAAAAAATAGAGTGATAGTTTTTTATTCAAAATTTTGATTCAAATCTAAAAAAGAAAAATAATTCAAACTCATGCTATTCTAAAGAAAATTTGAAATAATTTGAATTAAAAATGACTCAAATATTTTTGAGTTAAACTCTCATGACTTGATCGCAAGTAAACTCCAAAAAACTCAATCTTGATCCAATTAAAAGGTCAATCCAATTAATTTGATTTAAATTATTAAAAATTTTAAATTTATTTAAAATAATATTTTAATTATTTTAAAAGTTAAAATTATGAATGACTCAACTTAATTCAATAATGACATGGACATTTTAATTTGATGTCCCAAAAGTAGACCTTATTTAAAACTCAAAGTGATCCGACTTGAAATCATTTGAAAATTTTAATATCAAATTTACTCACATTAAAAAATTAATCCGAAATTAATACATTTTAAATTTGCCTGACTTGACCCATTTATCACTCTAAAAAGAAAGCCTTATGGACAAAATCACTTAAAGATTGAGGAACCTCCTTCATTAATATAATTTCCTCCTTTTTAACAGAAAATGCAAAAAAAAAAAAAAAAACAAATAATGGGTTACCATATTCGCTAAGGATTGAGGAACCTCCTTCACTAATATAATTTCCTCCTTTTTAACAGAAAATGCCCAAAAAAAAAAAAAACCAAATAATGGGTTACCATATTCGCTAGCCTGGGGAAATAACAGAATGATACAAAGGAAAAAGACTTGGCTAAAACAAGAATATCTCGACGATCAACCCGAACTACATTGTGGAAATTGCTTGTCACAGGCAGCGAAGCAATTTGATTACCACTCGCCAATTAATTTGTAAATATGCAAAAGCTGCCTCCCATGATCACAACAGTACTTGATGAAGAGATACAGTTTTTTATTTGATCCAAAAATTTAATCTGAATCTATCAAAACAATTGATTTGAATTCAACACAATTTAAAAGTTTTTTGGTTAAACTTGATCAGCTTTAATCTATGAGTAAACTTGATCTTGATTTAACATGTGAGTCGATTTGAATGATCTAATTTAAATTATTAAAATATTTAAAATTTATTTAAAATATATTTTCTTCATTTCAATTCTATGTAAACTTAATTTAATTACTCATTTCTTCATATATAGTCATTTTCTTAACAAATAAATTATATTAATTTATTAAATATTTTAAAAAATAAAAAATTTTAATCAAGTTGTATTTATATAAAATCTACTTGATTAAAAATAATTTTTAATAAATTATGAGAAAAATATTGCATAAATAATAAAGAATCAAATAAATTTTTTAAAAATATATTTTAAAAAGTGAATAATAAATGATCCGACCAGCCCAAAATATTATTTTTAAGAATAAATCTAAAATTAAAACCAAAATTATTTCTATATGCAAACTCAATTTAAATTATTCAATATAATATTTAAAAATTAAAAAATAACTTTTTATTTTTAATTTAATATGAACTTAATTCAATTGTTTGTTTTCATTATGTATGGTCATTTGCTTAAAAAAGAATATTTAATTTATAATTTGTTTAAATAAAAATAAAAATTTTTAATCAAGTTCTTTTTATGTAAAATCTACTTAATTAAAAATATTTTTTAAAATTTTTTTATTTTATAAGAAATTAAAATTTCATAATTATCCATGGGTAAATGAAATTTACTTTTAAAAATAAAATATTTCATAACTCATTGTAATTTGTTATTAAAGAAAATATTTCATAGCTGATGAGTTATAAATTTTGCTTAGAAGAAGTAATATGCATATATAAAGTATGAGTACGTGTGTATACATATCCAAGGAGATTTTTTTAAAAAAAAAAAAAAAAAAAAAAAAGAGAGCGTTTTCTGAAAATCGGGGCTGCAATTTACTTTGTGATATTTCAGTACCCTAAATTATGGTCCGTATACATTTTGTCCATAAATGGGCTAATTCTATTGTACTATTATACTACTAAATTTTTTGAATACAGTGGCATGAGTGGATCCTACCTTTTTAAAATTAAAATCTTTAAAATGATATTCAAGATTAAATTTTATTTTAAAGAAATAGAAATATAATCTGAATCTATTAAATTATCTCATTTTTCGAAATTTCTTCATCCGAAAATGGAAATTTCTTCAACATGAATCAGACCCATTGGAGAAAATTGAACTAAAAGATGAAAAAGTTCTTTAAAAAAAAAATGTATCAAACCTTTTGATCACTCCTTCTTAATCCAAAATAGGGTTATTAACATCCATTTTTAAGATCGTTGAAGAAAATTATTTAATTTTTTGCCAACTCACTATTTATAGTATGTTTTTTCATGTATACCCTGTATTATATTTAATGAGGAAGCAAATATACTTTTCTAGTTTAGTAATTAATGAAGGTAAGTTAATAAGATTGATTATAAATATCTTTTATTTAACGAAAAATGTGCATTTATTTTGAGATATCTTAAAAGAAATAATGGACAATCTTTTTAGGACATAAATAAAACCCCAAAATTAACACCATATTTTCACAAGAATAATGCATTCATACTTTCAGAAAATTATGTTTGAAAGGAAACACCATCCCAAATCAGCATCAGTGAAACAAAACTAAAAAAACTCATTCCAAAATATAAATCACAAATCAATGGCAAATCAAGATGCTTCCCTCTCTCTCTCTCTCTCTTTAGTATCAGTATAATATAAAAAAAAAATTATGAACTAAAATTAGGTCAGGTCTTTATCATCGGAATCGACTAAAGATTCACTTGAGTGAGAGAGAATCTCGATGAGGAGTTGAAATTTTAGAGGTATGAGAGAAACTCTGCTAGAATTTGCATCATCTGCTCTTGACGAACCTCATCAGCAAGTGCCTATCTAAGTGGATAATTTAATGACCTCTTTGTCAAAGTAAAAAAAGACACTGAATGAATTTCTAAGATTAACTAAAATATAAATAATTTATTATATTATTATTCTAAATTTTAATATAATTTCTGCAGAATTTTGGCATAATCAGAGCTTACATAACCTCAAACTAAGGCCACTGAAATATCCACATACAAAATAAATACTTCTAATAGTACATTTACACAACTGCAACTACGTTCACAACTTCTAAACATATTAAAACAAAGTTTGCATTAAGTAATTATAAATTAATACTACATAAATGAACAATCTTAATTTGCTCACATTGATTACCTAAAGTTACAAACCAAACTAAACTTGCAAACCTAGCTATCTAAAAAAATAAAAAGAAACAAGTTAGATAAAAGAAAAAAAAAAAATGAAAAACCTGATTTTTTGGCGCCAATGAGTACTTGAGCGCAAATGATGACAAAAAAATTCTAAAATTACAAATAAACTGAATAAAAATTTAAATTAATTAAGTAATCTTATTCATTTAAATTTATGTAAATTATTAGAAATTAATCTTTTGTTCTATCAAATTAACATATAAGAGTTTAAAAATTCTCGTTCCCTTAAAATAATCTAGTTTAACCTATATTTATGACATATATTCGAAAATAAACCTAATTAACCTTAACTAAGCTATATTAGCAACATTTTTCATCAAATTCACTTATTAAAATAAAAAAAAATTCTAATTCACCTAAAATTTTCTGATTTAATTAACATTAACAACTTAAATTCAGTAATTAACCTTAACAATCCGGTTCAACTTTCATAACTTCACAAATTAATAACCAAATACTCATTTACAGTTAACCTTTAATTCACAATCTAAAAAATAAAAAACTTATCTCCATTAAAAATTAACCTAAACTAATTTAAATTAATAAATTAAATTACCTGAATCCTAAACCCAGTTAACTTAAATTAATTACCTAAATCAACTTTAATCATTTTATTAACTTAATATAATCTTAGTTAAATAGTTTTAATCTAATTATATTATATCAATCTCAAATTTCAATCTAATTATCTTATTTAACAATATTAATTAATTTAAATTAAAAAACTAATATAAAGTAATTAAAATAATTAACATAACTAAAATAATTAACTTCCATGAAAAAATGAAAGGAAAAACTCGTTTGATTGTTAGCAAATAAATGTAGGAGGCGTTATCAAGCGTTGTAAAGAGAGGAGTTGTTGGCGCATAAAAGTTACAACAGATGAAATCAGATTATTTTTAGATTAAACTGGATTTGAAACACTCGAATTTTAAATGAGTTTCAATCACTATCAAGTTTATATACAAAAAAGATTTCAGATAGTGATAAAAAAAATAGCACATCCTAAGTTATCTAAAGTAATTAATTAACACACATTTACATCTCTACGTTCAGTGAGAACATAACATCTAACCATTGATCACATGATGAGAGATGAGTAAATAACTGATTATTTAATCACATAATTTGAGAAAAATATATTTAATGTTATTGATATTGAAGTTATTATGTGTTGCTAAGAATCATAGTGCAAATGTAATTTTTTTACTATATTTATCAATATTATTTCTTTGAAATATTTAGATATTTACCTAATTTATTTATCTCTAATTCTTATTTTATAAATTTTTTTGATATGTATGTTTATTATATTTTATCCTACGTAATTTTAAATCCTGACTTCGTTATTAGAGTTCAAATGTAGCCAGCAATGGCCTCATATATATTTAAAAACATTAATTTACAAAAAGACTAAATGAGGGAATTTTTTTCGAAAAAGGCAATAACATTATAAGGAAGAAAAATATAACCATTAAAGAAAGGAAATTAAGAGGCATTAGTGGGATATGCAATTTTTATTTGTTCTAGTTGCATGAAAGTACACTTCAATGGAAATGTGACCTAGAAAGTCCTTGGAAGTCCAATACAATTAAGTGGAATTGGAATTGAGCACTCCGCACTCCATAACCGTAGCCAGTACCATAGCCAGGACATATAGAAACTTTTTTTTTTTTGTTTGTTTTATCATGAACAGAAATTATTTTACAAACACGTTTAGTTTATGCAAATTGGGGGAGGTGTCAACTGCAAATCTGACTCCAGTGCCAAGCACAGGATCATCTCCTTCTTATATCTATATTA
Organism: Omphalea diandra; assembly: GCA_949677035.1. Taxonomy (NCBI): domain Eukaryota; kingdom Viridiplantae; phylum Streptophyta; class Magnoliopsida; order Malpighiales; family Euphorbiaceae; genus Omphalea; species Omphalea diandra. The sequence goes on along the minus strand of CATIWR010325431.1, from coordinate 8,555 downwards.
ATTTTGTCACTTCTAAGGTTTTGTATTCCATTTTTGAAATTGCATATCATCCTGTTCTAGTATTCTAGTGGTAAAAGGTTCATGTCTTGATGCCAATAAATTTTCGATTCAATTGTCGCTAATGGTGAGACTTTCTTTAACAGAGAATTATAAGCTCTCCTCTCTCTTACTAACAACTAACTTTGAAATTAACATATTGTAACTTTTATGAAAGCATTTAATCACGCAACACCACAAAAAAAATATTCAATTTTTGAAATTAATATAAAAAAAATAAAATTTTTTGCATGTTACAGAATATTATCAGATAGATCCATAAACTAACTGACCAATGATATATATATCTTAACCACATATATTTATAATCTTATGGAAGAGATTGATCAATTCTTTTATAATAATTCAATTGGATTCGTTTGAAAATCAAAATATTGGGTTGTAGATTCGTATAACTATCAAGTGGAGTGTGCTTCTCGATATTATGCAAAATTTAATACTCTGTCAACATGGTCATGTTTTTTTAAAAAAAATATTTTCACTTTCATCTTTACTTTCTGAATCAAATTAAACATACTTAATATCAATATAATGTGTTGTGCATTGTAAATTTTAATTTTTTACATATATTGATATTTTATATTTGATATTTTATGAATGAGAATTATTCTCTTTCATCTCTAAAAAATCATATATATATATATATTGGCCACCTCAAGAACAGAGGTCAATTGTCCTTACGAACCTATCCTATGGATAAATAGTCAGTTTCCCTCCTAATATTAGGGGCACTTTTGAAATCGAAAATGCCCTCATCTTAAAAGATCTGCTTCAAAAATAATCAATATTCTGACTCAACCACACAAGTAAAAGGGCATATTTTCAAACCACCCAAAATATCTGTCTGTGTGTCACCGCTAAGGCAGTCTCTATATAACAAAGGTTGACATTATGTCTCATCCAACTTCATATAGACAAACCCAACACCCTTTAATCCCATGATGTCCTAAAAAATTTACTCACCTTCAGCACTATCCCATGAATTGGATACTTGGATGTCCTCCTCTTTTTGTTAAATAAAGAAAGTTTAGTTACGTGAACAATCTTTGAAGGCATAAAAAATAATAAAACCCTACGCATGTTTTATTTTTTTCTTTTTTTCCCAATATAAAATAACCCACCACTACAGAGATCCCATTAACCAGCTACAATCAAGAAAATGAATATGGACTACTCTTGGTGGGGAGGCCAAAAAAGAAGGCATTGTTGATTGTTCCAACGCCATATCAAGGAAAAAGAAAACTTTTTTTGTTGGATACACAATTTGTCTCATCAGCAGATCCCACTAAAACCAGTGTTTGTTTTTTTTTTTTTGTCCCAAATGCACTGTACAAAACAACTTCTGTACGGGAGCTTAGGTGCTATAGTATTATTCTCAATTGAAAAATCGCCAATAAAATTAATGAATATTAACTCAAGCGATGAAAGAGTATGTTATTTTTTGTTATTTTAAATTTAAATTAATTGAAAAATTATAAAAAATTTTCATAAATTCACGAGATTTAACAAAAATCATCTTTCACAAATCGATAGCATATAAAGAGTCAAATAAAGAGTGATAAAGAAAGTGATAAATAAAAACAAAATGAATTTTTTAATCAAAACTACTTCTGATCTCATACTATTTAGTCGAAATTACTTTTAATTTTGTATTATTTTGTCATAAAAATTCAAAATATTAATTAAAGGGGAGACTGGATTAGTATTGACAAGTGAGCGAGGCAAGAGTTATCCACTATCACTTGTCCCACCTTTTTGATAAAGAGAATTTTCCTTTTATTTTCGCCTCCGTATAAACTTCTTGCCTCACAAGAATTCCCCACAAAACAAATATTTTTATTTTTTCTATTATTTTTAAATTATCTTTTAAAATATAATTTATTAAATTATAAAATAAAATTTTTATGTTAGAAACTCATAAATATATATAATTATACACATAATATATATATATATATATAATAAATATAAAAACTTATAAAACTATATTTAATTTTTTTAGGTCTCACGGGAATCCATTTCAGGGGTCCTCATAGAGACCCACGAGATGAAGTGTAATCTCATTCCCATCCCATGGAGGAGAAAAAGTGAAGATTTCCCACCCTATCTTAGAAAGGCTTCAAGATCATTGAGAAATATATTAAGGAAAAACTATAGATTTTTGAAAAAAAACTATCGTGTCATTTAAAATATCTGTATTTTCCTCTTTGCCATAATAAATTTATGTAATTGTAACAACGAGTTATCATAAATACCTTCAACGATATTAATAAAGAAAAATTGATAAAATTCTCTCTATTGGAAGGGTGGAATAGGAAATGGGATAGCTCATGTCCTACCCATTTTTCATTCCTAATTCAATGTTTTTTTAACCAATATTTTAGATTTTTATGATGAAATAATATAAAACCAAAGATAAGTTTAATGAAAGAGTGCAAGATCGAGAATAATTTTACCGAAAAAATTTATTTTATCCTCATTTGTCACTCTAATATAAGTTGAAGGACTTATTTGATCATTTAAACTAAAACTCACCAACCTGGCAAGTGGGATTAGAATGTATATTCTAGCAAAGAATCTGTACACGTGCTTCAACGCACCAAAAGAGCCACTGCTAATTTGTAGATAGTTTCATTTTTATTTTGCCATATGAAATCTGAATTAGAATGCAACAATCATTTAACAACTTGGGTTGGTTAGTTATTTCTTTTAAGAAAATATCAACTTCATTTATAAAATTAATATATTATACAGCTTAGTCGATAGATAAAATGAATAATAACGATAACTCAAGAAGTATAAAAACATTGAAAAAGTTGAATCTATCCATAATATTCTCTAATAGAAATGAATAAATATTTAGAATTATAACTCAATAAAAAGCAGGTTTAACTCAATTATTAGTAAAACACAAATTGATTCTTACAGTCTTTAAATGAGATTGATAGTTTGAATATCATAGATAAATTGAAATTCACTATCAAAACCAAACTTGAAAAATTCATAAACTTAACAAGAAATAAAATTACCATAAAAAAATAATAAACTTTTATAAGGAAAAATAATATGTAATCCTCAAAAATAATAACAAAAATAAATTAAAAATATACACAAATTAAAATTTATATTTATGAAGATATAAAAATAACATATCTAATATTTGGATATATAAATCCATCAAGAATTGAAATAATTATTCAAGAAAATAAAATAAAATGCGCACAAAATCTCTAGATCTAAAGAAATAATTTTGAATAAATTCAAAAAATGAGTAGATTTTTTTAATTTATCCAATAAAATAAATGATAAAATATCAAAAAATTAAAAGATGAAGGCTATTTACTTTTTTATTAGAAACCTTGAATGAGAAAAAAGAGATGGATGATTAGAATTTTTTGAGTTTTTTTGTAAAATAATATCATTTATTCAATTTAATAGTCAGACGATATCTATAATTCAAGATATCGGTATTGAAAAATTATGATTAAATCTATCACAATTATTAGAATAATTCAATTTACTACTTGGAATCTCTTTCGTGTAGCTCCAAAATTGTTTTGATGTCACAGTATCATTATGAATAGAGTTTCTCAATAAAGTTAATGTAGAATCTTGAAAAATCATAATTATTGCACAAAGTTAAATCAAAAGTATTCAAAACTAATATATACTATTTTTTTTTAGCAAATATAAAACAATATCCATAAAAAAAAAAAAGGGAGAAAATACTCGCAAAAGAGGAAAAGAAAACATTCATAAAGGAGAATAAAACATCCATAAAAAAGAATAAAATATCCATAAAAAATATAGATCTTCATATAATGGAGAAAAAGAAAAACAAAAAATAAATCTTTCAATAAAATGACATATACCAATTGATTGAAAATAATAAATAATAAAAAGATTAAAGAAAAGAAAAAGGCAACCATTGTTTCACAACGTTGGCCCCAAATTAAAATTGATATAAAAAATTTTAGAGAGAGAAGTTGAAAGGAAACCCTAGAGTAGAGGTGACAAACAGGTCTAGTCATTTCGCGTCGAGTTCAAGTCATCTAGGTTTCGGGCTAGTTTAGGTCATGCATACAAAAAAGATTTCAGAATGATTTCAAGATTACTTTTAGAATTGATGTTTCAGGTCAGGTTGGGTTATTTGTTGTTCAAATTTTAAATGTGCATTTAAATTTTTTTAATCATTTATGCAATATTTTCTTATAATTTGTTAAAAAATAATAATTTTCTCTTAAAAATTATTTTTAGTCAATTTTTATATAAAATAAAACTTAATTAAAAAATTTGTTTTTATTTAAATGCTTAATAGGTTAAATTTAATTTATTTTTAAAAAAATACTATATATAATGAAAACAAATAATTGAATTAAATCCATATTGAATTATCTTCAAGTCATATATCAAAATTTAAACTAACTTACAAACAAACATATAATATTTAATGATAACAAATCACTAATTACAAAAAAAATATGTACTATAATAAAAATTTTGTGATAAAATTAATTTTATTTTAAGATGTGAGCACATCGTGATAAAATCAAATTTATCACAATTATTATAAAAATAAACAAACTTGTGATAAAATTTTTTATATATTGAATCATTTAAAAATTATGGTAAAACTTTAGTTTAATGACCTAAAAAATTCAAACATTTATGTGATTTCAATCGTATCCTAATTTTCAAATTAAGTTAATTACACTCTAATTTAAAGAATTGATTTAATTACCTCAAGTCAAAATCAAAATTTAGTAAAGTGCATATTTAGACTCAATTGACCTTTATATTATTTCAATTAGTTCAATCAAATCTAAAATTAAGTTTAAAGTTTAATTAATATGATACAGTTATTTTCTATTCAATTTAATTTAATTTTTACTTAATTAAATTTATTATGTGCTTTTGTATGATGAATTTTGATTTTATATTTAAATTTAAAAATTTAAAAATTAAATATTTATATTTATATTTCATAAAATCTCTCAATCTTTCCTTTTTTTTTTAAAGAAAATGCTTTCAATCTTCTTAAAAATTTAATTTTTTATTTTAAATAATAATTTTTAAAACTATTTACAATAAAAACCTTCTAAGAAATATTTAAAAAATCAATTACATGAAATTAATTGAGATGATACTTTATCCAATTTATCTCATTTTTGTTTAGTTAAATTTATTATATACTATTATATGATGAATTTTTTTAAATTTAAATTTATATTTGAAAAAGAAAAATTTTAAAATTTCAATGTATAATTCATAAAATCTCTCAATCTATCATTAAAAAAAAATTTCTCTCAATCTCTCCTTAAAAACTATAAACTATTTAAAATGAAAATTTTAAAAAATATGAAAAAATTATTTACATGAACTCAATTAAGATGACAATTTTATTTTATATTCAATTTAATCTTATTTTTGCTTAATTAAATTTATTATACAAACTTTTACTTGAACAAATTGAATTTTTATATTTAAATCTATAAAATTCTAAAATTTAAATTTATTATTCATAAAATCTCTCAATATCTCATTTTAAAAAAATTTTCTTTCAATCTCTCCTTAAAAATTTAATTTTTATATTTGAATAATAAATTATTTAAACAAAGACTTTAAGAAATATTTAAAAACTAATTACATAAGCTTAATTAAAATAATACTTTTTTATTTTTATTCAATTTTACCTTATTTTATTTAATTACATTTATTATATACTTTTATATGATAGTTTTGTATTTAAATTTAAAATTTTTAAAAATTTTTGAAATTTACATTTATATATTATAAATCTCTCAATCTCCCATTTAAAAAATTTATTTCAATCTCTCATTAAAAATTAGTTTATATATTTTAATTAATAAATTATTTAATCATTTAAAATAAAACTTCTAAGAAATATTTAAAAAATCAATTATATGATATGAATATGAATATTCTAAAAAATTTATCCTTAAAATAAAACTTGAGGATTTAGAAGTTTATTATTTAAATATATAAAATAAAATTTTATAATTAAAAACATGAAATTAATATAAAATCAATTATTTATCAACTAAAATAAAAATAAAATTATTATATTTTTGTGAAAAAATATTTAAATTGAGTAAAAATAAAAATATTATTTTAGTAAAACTTAAACTAAAATTTGAAGGGTGAATTGAGTCAAAATATATTTTTTACTAAACACTAATTTTGACTTGGGGTACAATTAAAAACTAATTCATCAAATTAGGGTGTAACTGACTCAATTAAAAACTTTGAATACTATTAAAAATTTATGAAAAGATTCAAGTGTTTTAAATAATTGAGCCCAAAAACTTTAATTCAAAAATTTTTATTATAACAAATGAGCATCCAAAATAAATTATGATATTGTTTCATGTCCAAAATATGGAAGAAACAGGTGTTTCCACGACTTTACCACCCTGTCAATTCTGTTCCACTTAATCCCTATTTCATGGCCGCATATCTTTCAGGCTAAGGAATGGGAAACCTTTCTCCTATTACATGAATCTAATTTTCATTTCATTCGGGAAAAGCCATTTTTTTCTCAACAATGCCTTTGTCATTTGATCCAATAGCGTTCCGTTAGATAGGAATAGATTTGATAAATACTGATAACTTTCGGATATAGAATGGAAAAATCCATTAGATAATGAACTATTGGTTCTCAGCCATCTCTGGCGATGAATCAACAATTCAAAGTGCTTTTCTTATGTATTCTTGATAAATTAGAGTTTATATATAAATGTAGGAGGATCTGTTTGGGAAGTAAGAAGCCCCTTTGACATCTCTTCATCTGCAAAGAATTCTTGATGTGAAAACACAGAGACAAAGGGTTGATCTTTGAATAGGAAAAAGACTTGATCTGCAGGGTCCCAAATGAATTGACTTATTTGAAAAAAACCTTGTCGTTTGGAAGATCTATCTCATATCTGGTATTGCATGGTTCCACTCCATAAGAACTCTGAATCATTCTCTTGAAGCTTATCCTCTTCATCATAAATGATCCGCTTGCCCCGAAATGACCTGACCCAATAGGGAAATCCCAATTCATTGGGCCTTTCGATACAACCAAATAGAAAACTCTAAGGGCGCCATATTATAGGAGCCCAAACTATGTGATTGAATAAATCCTCCTCTATCTGTTGCAGATCGAGGACTTCTTCTCCTTCCCCTTCTTCAAACTTCGATTCGTATTTTTTATAGAGAAATCTCTGATCAAGGATAGAACAAGATCCATTTTGCATCATATCTAAGGACTCCTTGGTTCAGGCCGAAGAAGCAATGTCACTCGATCATTATTAAACTGACTGCAATCTTTTTCTGTCTGTGAGGATCCCACCAGAGCGCCGTCTACTTCTAATAGGTCATGAATTAGATCAAAATCATTCTCAACAAGTCCATAATAAGTGATCCCATTTTTTTCATCGAGTCCAGGTAAAGACCAAAGATCTTGAGCAACCGATCCGGCAGAACCATTTGTACAAATAATAAAGAAGTATTGTTAATTTCTTCATGTTCGTTCCAAGTTCGAAGTACCATTTGTACAAATAAGAATCCCCTTCGTTACATGATTTCTTCTTCATATAGATAGATATAGGATCTATGGGGCAATTACTTAGAAATACATTAGTGCAACAGCCCTTCCTATCTGATAGAAAAGGATCCCATGATCCTGAACCGATCTTACCTGAGATCGCAAATCCTAAGTTTGTCTATGAAGAGCAGATTTAATTATATTAGTGTCTATAATTGATTTCTTCTGTGTAATACTAATCGATAGGGTCTCATTGGTAAGTGCTACAAGATCTCATACATTGGAACCCATGGTTATGGACCCGAATCCATTAGTATGGAACATTTTCTTTTCCAAGTGAAATCCCCTAGTATATGAAAGAGTAAAAAAGTGCTTTCGTTGTTGTGGAATAAGAAGCTTTCGTATCTTAATGCATGTATTTAATTTATTCAGAGCTATTAGAGCGGGATCCACTTTTTGGGGAATATATCATAATTTATTTTGTCACAATATATTGATATTAAATTTCTATTGCCCACCGAATTAGATATAGAAGATAATATTATCATAATAATATTTTTTAACTATGTTAAATAATTTTATAAAAAATAATAAAATTATTTTATCATAATAAATAACTTTTATTCTTATTAAATAACTTGTTATTATAAATAAAAAATTATAATTTAGACACATTAAAAAACATAGTAAAATTGATAAATTTATTAAAAAACAAAAATATAAACATATTTTAATAAAATAAAATTTGAATTTGAATTTCATTAAATAATTTAAATATTTTTTAAAATAAATTTCTTTTTCATTTTAATTATTCTCCTATATATATATATATATATATATATATATATATATATATATATATATATATATATATATATAAAAAATAAAAATATTTTTTTTTTATATAGTGTGTGAGTGGTATGGGGGAAAAGTGTTATATATGTGTGTG
>CATIWR010325400.1:0-36468 GCA_949677035.1 Omphalea diandra | reverse complement strand
GAGCTACTAATGAGTCACACTGTGAGGATTTTGCTAAGTGTATGACTAGGGAATTCGAAATGAGCATGATGGGAGAGCTTAAGTTCTTTCTCGGTCTACAAATCAAGCAAACCAAAGAAGGGATCTTCATCAACCAAGCTAAATACACAAGGGAGATACTCAAGAAGTTTGGCATGGATGGTAGCAAAGTAGCTAAAACCCTCATGAGTGGTACCATCAAGTTAGACAAAGATGAATCGGGTAAGATGGTAGATGAAAAGAGATATCGAGGTATGATCGGATCTCTACTTTATCTTACTGCTTCTAGGCCAGATGTCATGTTTAGTGTATGTATGTCTGCTAGGTTCCAATCCTCTCCTAAAGAGTCACATTTAAATGTTGTTAAGAGAATTTTTAAGTATTTGCATGGCATAATTCACTTAAGGTTATGTATCTTAGGGATTCATCCTTTAGTCTCATAGGATATTCGAATGTGGATTATACAGGTAGTTTATTAGATAGAAAAAGCACTTTTGGGACTTGCCAATTTATAGGAGAATACCTGGTATATTGGTTTAGCAAAAAGCAAGTGTCAGTTATCTTATCTACCACGAAAGCCGAGTATGTTGCTGCAAGTTATTGTTGCACCCAAGTCCTTTGGATGAAACAACAATTTAAGGATTTTGGCAAAGTGATTGATCACATTCCTATTAAATGTGATAACACTAGTGCTATCAGTCTCTCTAAGAATCCCATCAAACATTCTGTAAGCAAACACATAGATATTAGACACCATTTTCTTAGAGATCATGTCCAAAAGGGTGATGTTGTGTTAGAGTTTATAGACACAAATCATTAACTTGCAAATATTTTCACTAAATTTCTCAATAGGATGAACTTCATTAAGAGAGAATAGGGAATGCTTGATGGAAGCTCCCTAAAGTGAAAATTTAATATTATGTGTTGATTGTATGTATTGTGTTTTTTTTGTAAAATATTGCATAAATTAAGCATCACCATAGTGAAAATTAAGCATCAACATAGTGAAGTGGATCACAATTTTCAAAACTTAATTTTGCATCCTCATCTTCGCTGACTCATTATTCGTAGTCGTTTTCACCTATTCACAATCGCAAATTACAAGTCCAAGTCACCCTACTGTCAAACATCAAATCACGGTGGTGAGAATCAAGTTCCACCATGAATTTTGATTAATAATTCAAATTTTTGACCGTTGAAGCGCGTATTCCTGAGGATTCATATGCACAGAATTCGCGATTTTCTGTTACTCATAATTTTTGGAATTCGCGATCACAACTTCGGGAATTCGTGGATGCGAATTAGGGTAACACTCAGCCATTAAGTGATTTGATTGTCAACCATTTCCATCTCTTCATCAATGCATATCTAGCCATTTCTAGTCATTTATAGAGACCCCAAATGGCTATAAATACCCCATAAAATAGTAACATCCTCAATTCACTTCCAACATCAAATATTGTTTCTCACAATTCTCTCAAACTCTAAAAATCTCTCAAACTCTTCCCATGGCTCCCAAGAAAATGTCCAAAGCAGAAAAAGGCAAGGCCATTGCTCAATCATTTGCCTCTCCTGCTCTTTACCTTATGAAGGGTATTACCAAAGAGGAGAAAGATCGCTACAAAGCAAAGTCTTCCAAAACAATCCTCCCCAACAAAATTCCTTTAAATTTCTTGTTAGAGACGTTTGGGCTTAATGAAGAAATTCATGCATTCCTATCAAACTTAGGTTGGATCGAGTTTATCTTTTGGGATGAACTAGGATATGAAGAAGTGGTTAGAGAATTCATGTGCACGATACAACTTAGTCGCAAAGCAGATTCACAAGCAGGCCAATATGGGTTAGTTTTTTGAGCTTTTGGTGACCCTTATTTTGTTACTTTCGACCAACTTTCCTTACTTTTCAACCTTCAAGTCGGAGAACACATACCTTTCATCATCTTCGCACTTGACGTTATTTACTTTGAGTTTTTGTTGAAAATCTCAATCGAAACTAAACATGACTCCAAAACCTCCTTGGCCAAACACATTAAAACCTTACTATTTTGGATACTTCATCGTATCATCACCTTCTCGGTTAATGCTAGAAGTGATGGAAACAAAAAAAGTATCACGAAAGGACTTGGCATTTCTATTCTGCCTTGTCAAGAATAAGCCTATCCAAACCGATCAATATCTTGTGGATCAATTGATCCATATGAGCACAAAACCTAAAAGCCAATTCCTTCTTCCACTCCACATCACAACCATATATCGATATGTAGGAGCTTTGAATAAGGATAACGAAAAGTTCCTCACTAAGAAACTTCAACCATCACAAAACTTTCTTGATCTACGCCAAAGTAATTCACCCGGACACTTATGCCTACACTTTGGGTGCAATTGGTGCTAAAAAGATGGAGTACTCACATGCCTCAAAAAGGAAGAGACTAATTATTGAAGAAGGAGTCCCATCCATCCCTCCTCAACCAAAGCCTAAAGTTAAACTCTCACTTGCTACCATCAACAACAAACTACATGAGTTGATGAGGATGATGAAAAGAGATTTTTGTTCCTCTCTCATCTTCATAGTGATATGGTAGACTTGCAAGAGAAATTAGGAGTCCTTCATTGCCATCTTCTGGACTTCACAGAGTTTGATGACATTCACAAAGAAGAAGGCGATGATCAAGTGGAGGATGGAGATGAGACTGATGGTGAAGATCATGGTGATGATGAAGACTTTTCTGGAGATAAAGATGATTCTCCTGCTTTCTAGTTTAGGATCTCTTTTGTATCTTTCTTTTATGCAAAAATTGTGATCCCACAATACTAGTTTATAAGTTTTTATATATAAAAGTTATTTCCTTGATGAAATTTTGTGTTATGTGATTGCTCTATTTAAATTTGTTTATGCATTTGCTCCCTACGATTACTTATCTATTTATGCAATTAATCTTTTTGCTTCTACCCTTTTTTTTTTTATCTTGCCAAAGGGGGAGAGATAGAATCTAGAATGAATCAAAGGGGAAGAGAAAAATAATAGCAAAAGTTGAGGGGGAGCATAAGAACATAAGGGCATAAAAGCATCATACTTAGAATTTTGGCTTGAAGTCATACTTAGAAAAAATTCACTAAAATTTCTACGTATACTAAAAGATTCTAAGTATACATTGAACAAATTACCACTCCAACTTCACATTTATGTATTATTTTCTCTTAGGATCAATCTAAGTTATCAAAATTAAAAAGAGGGAGATTGTTGGAGTAGGTTGGTTAATCCTAAGTCTTGGACCTCTTTTGATCTTGACAAAGGAGATTGATCAATTCTAATGTTTCCATTAAGTGTTATTCTGCAGAATTAAGTTAGACTTTCAATTGGAAGTTAGATGGATTTCACAATCTTCAAAAAGAAAAAGTTCATTCAAATTCATGGTTAGTGATCTGTAATTCATGATTGTGACTTAGCTCAAGACAGGGTGAAACTAGGCTAGACAGATTCCTGGGCATCGTCACTGTCGCTACTCATCCAAAGATGGGAGTGTCAAAGTCACAAACAAATTAATGGTCAATGTCGCTCCTTAGTAGTGATGCGACTTTCATAGTGATTGAAGAGGGAACCAAGTCCACAACTATAGTGTGGCAAGTGTCCCAGGTATCCATTGAAGAATAAAATTTGCGAAGGCGACATTATGGGTAGTGATCGCGATTCATGTAAAATTTGCGAAGGCGACATTATGGGTAGTGATCGCGATTCATGAAAATGAAAATTCTCCTTTAAATAGAAGAATTCACATCTTAGTCGCGCCCTGTATAAGGATTTATCGCGACCACAATTTTTATGGGCAATTAGAAAGCAACAACTATACTTTTCTGATGGACCAATAAGGAGCTGGCACGTGGACTGGTCGTTAGACACAAATAGGGTTTTTCGCTAAAAGTTTTGGCTTTTGTATGGAAATTAGTATGTCGCGACCACGAATCATCGGTAGTGATCGCGACTCCCGCCTGACATGCAATTAATGCAAAATCTGCCTAGCACGTCTTGAAGATTTGATGAGTTTCATAATCTAACATCTCTTTGGTGGGTATGGGGTATAAATACTCCACCAAATAATTGTTAATGAGATAGATAGAGAATTCATTACTTGTGTCAAAGCTCTTGAAAATTAACTACTCAATTTGTTCTTTTCTTTATGAGATTGTGATTGTTGGGTGTGAGCATTAAATACCAATTGTAAAAGGTTTTAGTGTGAGCCTGTGAAAACACTTGAGAGAGGTTTTAGTGTGAGCCTTAGAAAACACTTGTAAGAGAGTTTGTTGTGTGAGCTTTGAAAACACAAAGCGTAAAAGTTAGGTGTGAGCTTTGAAATACCATTTTGAGTGAGTGAAACACCCAATGGCAAAGAATTGGGAAGTAGATGTAGGGTTGGTTAATACCCGAACCACTATAAATCTTTATGTCGTCTTTCTACTATATCTTTATCCATCACTTTAATTTTTATTTAAACACCAATTCAACCCCCCTTCTTGGTGCTTAGGGCCAACATAAATCTTCCACACTATAATATCAACATCCCTTTGAGATCCCGTTGTCCCAAGATTTAGGCACTAGAGCTAAAGGATTACCAAAGCTGATTTGATTCTTTTTACCACCATATCAAGTAACGACCTTGCTTGAGTATCTAAAACCATTGCTCTAACCTGTTGAGCATTCATAACGTCTAGAAGGTTATATTTTATCCTATCTAAGCTCTACACCTATAAAACTAGGAGTGAATGTAAAAATCAGAAAAAAAAAAAAATTTATTGATATATGAATCATATTCTAGGGCTTTAGAATGAAAAATGAAACACAATATGTCAAATATGTGATAATAGTCACAAGTAAAACAACATATTGATTTTGTTGTTAATTTCAATCAAACAAATAACAATCATTTTATAGTTTATGAATGCTACAATTTTGTTTAGGAATGTGATATTTACAATTTTAGAATCACACCTCCTGGTCATATAAGGGCTTTATATTTTACATCCAAATCTGTCACCTACCTTGTTCACATCCCATTCAATTTTTAACTTATGTGTGCTAAGGGATCAAAGCATAAAAATAAAATGTTGGTGATATGAAAGAAGTAATTTTGAGAAATTATCATCTTGAGACTAAAACCAAATATTGAAAAAAAAAGGGCTTAAATAACTAACTAGGAAAGGAACAAAAGTTTTGATATAAAATCCTAATACTAATACCAAATAATTAATAGATTTCAAGTCATTTAGAATGAATTTTTTTATTCTAATCTCAAATTATTTCATCTTACACATGAAATTGATTAACAAATATCTTAACTATTCAACCTAAATCATTGTGTTTAAGCTTCTAAATTAAAAAACAAAAGGCATCATCCAAAAATTTGAATGCATAACATAAGAAACCTCAGCTAAGGTGAAAGGATGTTCAAATGCCAAATGATTTAGTCCTTTCCATAATGACATAAAGATCATGTCTTGAAGGATCGAAAAATAATGTAAGAATACTAACTAATCAATTTGATATGCTAATATCACCTAAAGCATGATGATAAACTACCAAAATATAAAGAGAAAATTGCATATAAACCAATAGTGGCAAATAGTATTTGTATTTTACATCTGACATTAACTAATCCTGATAAGCAAGAAAGCCTTATAAATAGAGAAAGTTCATCACTGTTGAATTTGGTATACTTATTGTTAATTTTAAGATTCATTAAAGATACTTAATATGTTTGGGATACTATGCTTTATTAAACTTGGATTGCTTTTAAGCACTTGCTTTAATCCATTATCAGTTATGTAAAAGTAGTCCTTTAAACACAAGCATTGCAAGGTACCCAAGGCCCTATTAGACTAACAAGAGCCTCATCAGAAATTTTCATGTTTAGTGGTCAATCTACATGAAAACTCCTCCACAAAAGAGAATCACCTGTAACAGCATCTCGTAAAGATTTGCAAACACTTTCAATCACAAGGAGGTCCTTCAATCCTAGATAACCTAGAGCAAAAAACAAAGCATCATATATTGACCGATGAGAAAAGTGTATCACGAACTTATACAAATAAATCTATCAAACATATATCAATTATTTAAGATCTAAGATTAAAATAAAAAATTTACAGTCCAATAATAATAAAGAACAAAGATAATACCTTTTGAATTGTTTCTATTATCTTTTCAATTCAGTGGAAAGTAAGAAGTGAATTTGTCTTCTCTTATTGCTTTGAGTATAACTCCACTAGAATTGCGAAATTAAAAGGACTAAAATAAAATAAATAAGAAATTTTAAGGTTATAAAAAAATCAAGGCTGCCATCATAAAAGCACTACCACCCAATTACTCTATGTTATTACCGTCAGATCATTAGTTTTCAATCTCCTTTATTTTCCTTCAGTTTGCAATGCCATTGTCAAACAAAACATGTCAAAATCTAACGCCACAATTCCTTCACCAACCTCCTTTGCCTTCACCACTTGATTCTCTGAATCTAAAATTATTATTATAGTTTTCTCATTTCTTACTCTATTTCTTTTTCAATTCTTCTTCTTAAATTTGTCAACCTAATTTTCTCAGTGTAATAACATTTAGAAAGGCAAAACTCCATCTAGAGATTATGAGATCATGAAATAATTACAACTTACTTGAAATTAAATCTAACTTTCCCTGTTGCCATTAATTATACTAACGAGCTGTGGTTGTCAGGTGACAAAGTGGCGGTGGTGGTAGGATGAGGTGCAAGATATGATGATGAGCGTGTGACATTGAATGGAAGATAAAAGGGAAAAATATTAAACAATTGACAAAAGGGAGAGAACAATTAAGGAAATATGGCAACTCAATTTAGTAAGGGATTTTAAATCCATTGCTAAATTTAGCAATGGATTTTAAAATCCCTTTCTAAAGTAGCGACAAATTTTGAATTTGTTGCTAAATTAGTAACATATTATGAATATGTTTTTATTTTAGCAATGGATCTAAAAATCTTTACCAAAATTTAACAATGGAAAATATAATTTGTTACTAAAATTTAGTAATGGATTCATATTTCATTGTTATTTTTCTAGAATACACTATTTAGCAATGAAAAATTTTTTTCATTGCTAAATTTGTTGCAATTCCTTTAGGAATGGAATTTTTTCGTTATTAAAATTTATTTCTAAATTGTACTATTCTTGTAATGGTGTAATATCAATAGATGTATCCATCTGAAAAGTCAGGACTCTAAACTAACATGTAAAAATGCCTTCACTATCAACAATATAAATAAATTACTTTTGATCATATAAAGTATTACATGTACCTTTAAAAATTTAAAAACAATGTGAAAAATAAAGCAAAAGTTGAAGCTTCTATATACAATGTATATTTAGTTGAAGAAGTATCATCTTTTATTCATACTACTTTGAGCCACATGTGAATACAAGGCATCAAAAAGTGTCGCATAATAATGATGATGGTGGAGATGAAGAAGAGCATAAAGGGAATCTCTTGATTTTTACACATCCAAGTTGATCACTTGGACAAAAAAAAAATTGAGATATTAGACAAATGAAGAATATCATGCAACACAAATATGCGTTGTATTGAATTGCCCATAAGTGGAAGCTTATATAAGTAAGTGTTTAAAATATTTTTATTTTGATCATAAAAAGTTGAAAACAATATGTGCCACATTAAATAATATTTTCACTTGTCATTCTTTAAAGCATTTATGCTACTGAGCTAGGGCAAAATCAACAAGACATTACTGATCATGAAGTTGATGTTAAACTTGATGGTGAATTTATATCATGGTTAAATAAACATGTGAATATCAATATCAAAACCATAGTTACTTATAGTTATGTATAACTTTTTTTTATTTTGTAATTCTAACATATATTATTGCCAAATGCATAACTTTGTTTAATTTGTAATTCTAACTCATTTTATTGGCAAATGAATTAGGTACACTATCCATCAAACATCTTGAATAAGTTTATAAAGGACCTACCAAAAGGACTATTACGAATTGCTAGGTCTTTCTCTAGTTTTATTATGATCAAGTTCAAATTTCACATTGTAACCCATGGTTCTATTAGAGCAATTATGAACAATAGTGTTTGCATTAAGGTCTCAAATTACAGTATAGATGAAAATGAGTACTATGGTCTATTAAGAGAGGTTATGCAATTAGGGTATCGTGAATTACCAATCCAGACAACAATGTTCTTCAAATGTGATTGTTTTAGCATAAGGCCAAATGTGGACATAAACGTGCATAAACAATATAAGATTATCATAGTGAACCATAAGAGAAGATTTGATAGATAATAGTCATTTATTCTTATAGAGCAAGTAACTTAAACAAACTATGTTACTTATCTTAGCTTAAAACATGATAAGGGTGACTGGTGGGCTCTATGTAAAGTAAAATCTAGGTCTGTTGTAGAAATTCTAGAATCATTTGTCAAAATTCCTCCATTATAGGTTGTACCATTCCAAGAGAATGAAATGGATGTCCATGTAATTGATTTTAAGGTGAATGACCAACTTGGATTCCTAAATGATATAACTGGTACATTCATAAATATTGTGGATCATGAAATTGATGCGGATGATGAGCTAGAACTATAATCAAAATTAGATGATGAAAATGATGAGATGGATATAGACGAAGTTCAACATGATGATATTGATAGTGAATAGAGGTAATTGTACATTTTTTTAAGTTAATTTATTTATGTATAATGATAGTTGTAATTGCAAAAATACTTTGTATAGGATGATGCGATTACAACCTTGGTGAAGACAATATGGTAAAAAAAGTTTGGCAAGTGTTATTTAGGCCTTTTAAACAAGAATTGAAAGGAAAAAGTAAAATCAATGCACCATACAAAGGCAATACAGGAGAAGTGGAATATAGTATAGAATGACCTTGAGTTTAAATGTTGTTGCAGTCAATGATCTAAGAATTCGCTTAACAAGATAGTGGGGACTTGGCTCAAGTCCATCCTGGAGATTTTATATCACACATGTAGCATTATGAAGTAATGGTTAATATTTTCTTTATTTTTTAATTATTGCTTTTAATATTATTCAAAATTATTTTATATATGAAGCAACTTTATAAATGTTATATCCTATTCAAGTTAAGAGTAAAGGACGTGAAGTTTTTCCTCAAGAACTATTTGAAGGTACTCATACTATAAAGGAAACTTAAAAATATATTGATGCTAAAACATATAATACTCATATAAGTGTGTAAACATTGTATAAGTAAAATATTTTAATTTTTCTTTATATATTATAAACTGAATAAGTATGCATAATTTGTTTTATTGCATAATAATTCCTAAGCATTAAGGAAAATAGGTCTCAACCAGCGTAGGGATTTAGTAAGCCTAGTCAAATGGATGAGACATAGACATGTCTAAAGCCTATAGAAGGATAGAAGAAGTAGTGAGATTACGACATTAGCTCTCAAACATCTTCATTCTACTCTGACTCTACTACTTGCTCATCTACTATGACATCTCGTGTGTAGTAAGATGACTTATAGGATGAGCTTCATCACTTAAAGGATACAACTATTGAACAACAATCACAAATGGAGCAGCAATAGACATAAATGCATCAACAAACGAGATTTATGTATGAGTGAATGAGATAGATGCGTGCAGAGCGATCTCGTACCTTTCAGAGTTTAGCTTCTCAACGAGATACTTTAGATTCTCTTATAGGTAACTTTGACACAATAAAATTTCTGAGTTAGGATTAGATATTGCATTTCTTTTTTATAAATTTGTACCTTATGTATGGATTATAGTTATATTCTATGTAAAAATTATCTCTTTTTTTTTTTTAAGTCATGGTACTATTGTATGAATTTTATTCAGTAATAAAATTAGATGTATTTTTTTTATAATTAATTATGAATTATTATAAAAAGTAAATTTTATTGTTAGTCATTAGCTATAAAATATTTAACAATGGATTAGCATTAATAATTTTAGTTTCTAAAATTAGCAAGGGATTAGTAATAGAATTTCAGTATGTTGCTAAATTAGCAATAGATTCAAGTCCTTTGCCATATTAGCAACAGATTGAGATCTATTGCTAAATTAGCAACAAATTTGAGTCTCTTCCTATATTAGCAATGGACTAAAACCAATAGCTAAATTAGCAATAGGCTCAAATCAATTGCTAAGTTAGCAACAAATTTATTCTATTGTTATTTTGTTGCTAAATTAGTAATGGATTTTATTCAGTATGTTACTAATCAGTTTTTAAATTAGCAACAAATTTGAAAATCTATTGCTAATTTTTTTTAGCAAAGAGTGAAATACTAAAAAAATAAATCCATTGCTAATTTTGATTAGCAACGAATTTTTTAAATTTAGCAACATAAAAATTCATTGTTAAACTATAATTTTATGCTATATTTTTTTGAAACATTGAATGCTAGTTTTTAAATTAACATGTTGATTGCTAATATTTATTAAATATTTTTTTCAGCATTTGAATAGTTAATTGTTGAACACTAATAAGCAAACATCAAACACTAATAAGCAAATGTCAAACAAGCACTTGCAAATGAAGGGATTGTGATTAACCACCCTTGGGTTCAAATGTAGAAGTCGTTGTTGCTCTTTCCAGGGGCTTTTTATCAATTGGGTTTTTTCAAAAAATATTTAATAGAATAAGTTGGGATGAAAAATATTTATGGATATGGGTTTTTTTTTTTGTTCATCTATAAGTACAACTAGTAAACCAAGCAAAATATTTGTCATTTTCCTGATCCACTAGTCATAAATTGAGACGTTTGTTAAATTATATATATATATATATATATATATATATATATATATTCAGCTTGTAAGTTCAGTTCGGTTTAAAAATTTATGAAAATTTTGATTTTTGGTGCAAGAAAATTGAAGAAGTCGAATAAATTGACATCTAAAACTATGTTGTTTAGCAACCTTAAATATATTTATCTGCTTCCCTAATTTAAGTTCTTTCCATTCCTTTTTCACCCAATTGTTTAGCCCCATTTCTTCAACCTCATCCTCTGCATGCAACAACTGCTCCTTCCCATTTCTTCAACCCATTAACTCCTCTCCTCTCTCGTCACTACATTTTCATCTCTTCCATTTCACCTAACGGCTAGGTCCTAACTCAACCGTCTCCCCTTTTTGTCCTTTTCTATTCCACCCAACCTAGCCACTCTTATCATGTTGCTCTCTAGTCTGTGTTACTTAGCCTTCATTGTCGCTCCTTTATCTCATTGGTTTGTTGTATCTAAATCAAACCTCACCATTAGCTTTACTCTTCGTCGCTTTCAACCAATTCAAAGATTTCAAGTAATAAGGTAAGATTTCTTCTACTCTACATGTGTTTTCAGTTTTATGAAATTGTTGTTCTTTCATGTTGTCTTCTTATTTAGTAGATAGTGAATAAACTTATGGTAATCTTATTAGTGATTTCACATGTACAATGTATAAGGTCTTTTACTTGTACTTGTCCATTCATGTTGTCTTCTGTTATAGGTCCTTTTAATAATGATTGCACTTGTATGTCTTCTTGTTTGGTAGATCATAGGGTTGTTGATGGAGATTTAGGCATTTTAAACCTTAACATAGAAATTGAAACCTTAATCTATTTATTATATAATCTAGAATTTGAAACCTTAATATATGTTTATTATATGTAACAAATTTTTTTGATAAAAGCATAGTGGAACTGTTCTATGATAGAATTTCTTATTTGATAAAAGCATAGTGATGGATAATTTATTATTTTATAAAGATAACTTATGGAATTTGAAATGTTAAAGTTGGTATGATGAAGATTTGGTTTTTAACCTTAAAGTTGGTATGACCAACTTCTAGAATTTGATTTTTAACTAAGTTTTTTGAAAGGAAAAACAAGATTTATGCTCTTCATTTTTATTTTTGCCTGAATTTTGGTCTGTTTTGATTGAACTTTGAACTTTAGCTTGAAATGTTGTTATTTAATATGATTCTTTTAACTGTAATTTGGGTTGAAATGTTGTGTTTGCTGAAATTTGATTGAAATTTTACTTGAAATACTAAAATTTAGTCAGAGATTTGACTTGAATGTTGAACTTTGGCTTGTTTTGACTAAACCTTGAACTTTGGATTGAAATGTTATTATTGAATATGATTCTTGTGATTGAAATTTGGGTTGAAATCCTGTGTTTGTTGAAATTTAACTAAAATTAGGCAAGAAATGTTGCAATTTAGCCTATAATGTTGTGTTTGTTGAAGTTTGATTAAAATCTTACTTGAAATGTTGAAATTTTGCCTAAGATTTGGCTTGAAATGCTGAACTTTGGCTTGAAATGCTATTATTTAATATAATTCTTGTGACTAAAATTAAGTAGAATTGTTATGTTTGCTCAAATTTAACTGAAATTTGGCATGAAATGCTTATCAAAATTTGGGTTGAAATGATGAAATTTAGCCTAAAATGTTATTTTTGTTAAAATTTGATTGAAATTTTATTTGAAATACTGAAATTTAGCCTAAGATTTAGCTTGAAATGCTAAAATTTAGCTTGAGATTTAGCCTAAAATGCTAAACTTTAGCCTGTTTTGATTGAACTTTCATCTTTGGCCTGAAATGTTGGTATTTAATATGATTCTTTTGATTGAAATTTGTGTTGAAATGTTGAAATTTAACTAAAATTCTTTTAACTTATTTTTTTATGTTTGCATGTTTAAACCATGTTTACTAAATTATAGGTTTTTTTTTGTTTTTATTAATTACATTTTTAGATGGATAAGGATCCTAATGGAAAAGAAAGCACGCAAAAATAAGTCCCAACTCAAATTGAATCGAGTGTGGTGACTACAAAAGGAAAAGGAAAGAGAAAACAAAGTTATCTGAGATCATTAGTATGAGAGCACTTCACCAAGTTTATAAATGAAGATGACGACAAAAAATGTAAGTGCAATTAGTGTGAGAGACAATATTATTGTGATCTTAAAAGAAATGACATTACATCATTATTAGATCATATGGCTATAAGTAAGAAGTAGTGTTCTAGTGGAGACTCAAAGTAAAACCAAATAAATTTTTAGCCTTCTATGAAATGAGAGGGTAGTGCCATTTGGAAATTTGACCAAGAAGCCATCAAGAAAGTCTTAGCTTTTATGGTCGTTGTAGATGAATTACCTTTTAAGTTTATTGAGAGTGAGGGATTTAAACACTTAATGACTATTGTATATCCTAGGTTTAAGATTCCATCTAGATGGATTATGTCTAAAGATTGTTTTGACATTTACACGTAAGAAAAAATATAGTTGAAGACCTTGTTTAAAAATAAAAATCAGAGAGTATGCTTAATTATAGACACATGGACATCTTTGCAAAGAATCAATTATATATGCCTTACAGTATATTATATTGATGATGATTGGAAATTGAATAAAAAAATAATTAATTTTTATCCAATTTCTAGTCATAGGGGTCAAGACATTGGTAGAAAAATTGAAAGATGCTTACTTGATTAGGGAATAAAAGATGTTTATACCATTACTATGGATAATTCATCCTTAAAATGATGTTGTTTTCGAGTTCTTAAGGGGAAAAATTATCAATTAGGGTCATAACCTTTTAGGTGGGCAATACATTTATGTAAGACGTATTGCACATGTAATCAATTTGATTGTGGTTGATGGGTTAAAAGAAATTGATAATTTAGTTAGGAAAGTAAAAGAGGCAATTCGTTATATAAGACAATCCCCAGCTGGATTGAAAAAATTTAGGACATGCATTAAAGATGAGAACATTCAAAGAAAGAGTTTATTGTGTTTAGATGTTTCAACTAGATGGAACTCAACATATTTAATATTGGAAACCACATCCAAATTTGAAAAAGCCTTTAATTGATTTGATCTTGAAGACCCTCAATTTAGGAATAAGCTTTAATTAGGTGATTATGGAGTTCCAATAATAGATGATTGGAAACATTTTAGGAGAATGACGACATTTTTGCAGCATTTTTATGAGCTTACTTTGAGAATTCAAGGCTCTTTATGTATTACTTCTAACATGTATTTATGTGAGCTTTATATGGTTAATTGTTTATTGAATGAATGCGTAAAGAGTGATGTTATAAAGTTGATAGACATGGCATTAAGAATGATGGTGAAATGTGATAAACATTGGGGGGATCCAACAAAAATGAATCAATTGATTTATCTTGCTGCCATTCTTGATCCTATATATAAGTTGAAATGGTGCAATTTGTTTTGTTTAAAATATATGATGGGCAACGTGGTTTGGATTTTGGAAAAAAGGTAGGTGAACTTTTGTTTTCTATTTTCAATGAATGTAAATGTAAAGTTGCACCTGAAATTGCAAGTGAAAGTAATGAGTTTTCTGAAGTTATAAATGAGAATGATGTTTTTTTATCCTACTTTGAAGGAATCTGAAATTAAAAAATTCAAATTTGATTTGTTGAGAGAGAGCACTAACAAAACAGAGTTGAACTAGTATTTAAGTGAAGAAATTGAGCATAATGAAGATGATTTTGATATATTGTTATGGTTGAAACAACATAGTCCTAGATTTCTTGTTCTTTCATGTGTTGCCCATGATATACTTGTAATTTCGATATCTACTATTACTTAAGAGTTGACATTTAGTGTTAGGAGTGAGTACTTCATTCATTTAGGAGTTCTTTAATTTGTAAAGTAGTTCAAGCACTAATTTGTGCCCACGATTGGATTCGACACTCTCAGCTCCCTATAAATGTAGAAGAAGACTTGGCTGAAGTTGAAAATATTGAAAAAGGTAATGTTTCCTCTTAAATTATTTTACAATTATTGATTTATGTTTTTTTATTTTCTGATTTTGTGTTGATAACTTTTTTTTAAAGGATTGAAAGGCATTACTTTAGAAACTATGTACTTGTGATTATTATTGGCTTTGCTTGGCTTCTTTTATTGAAGGTACCATAATTTATCCTCCTACTTTGTTGTTGTTTTGTTTGTCATTTTTTCATGAAATCTTGATGTTTTAATTTAAATTTATTGTAGGTTTGAAGAGCTTGGACATACACATTTGTGGATTATCAAGACCAATATAATTCTAGTGATCTTGTTGTGTTCCAACAACTTTGAGTTGTAATATTTTGATTTTTAGTATTTTGTGAGATTATGAATTTATCTATTTTTTATGTTTTATTTAGTTTTGTTTTGTACCATATATTTTATGAATTGTAATATTTGTTTTAATATTACTGGAAGTTTAGGAATCAACAACTGAAATATTTTTTATTTCATATGACGAACACATTATTGAAAATTTTAGTTGTTTTCGTTTAAATTTAGTTTGTATGAATTTTTAGCTTGTTCGGTTCAGTTTACTAGTTTATATATTTAGATTTGGTTCAATTTTTATAAATATTTAGTCATTTTGTTCGGTTCAGTTCACTTTGGTTTTCATGAATTTTAGATTCAGGTCGGTTTAAATCTCAGTTGGTTTTTTTAGTTTGGTCTAAATATATCTTCAAAATCAATCAAACCGACCGAATGCTTACCCTTATACTAGCCTTAAAGGCTGGTGGGTATAGAAGAATATCTCCTATTTATTCAAGCCACTGTTTTATTTTTCTTCTAAATCTCCTGCTTCTTCGTTTCTTTCTTTTTTATTTCTTTCATCTTCTATTTCTTTTTCATTTCTTTCTTCTTCGTTGAATTCTTTTTCTTCTTCTTTTGTTATTAGCACTGTGAAATCTATTTACATTCTATGTTATTTTATATTATTGGAGAAGAGTTGAAATAGATTATAAGATAAATACTTAAATTGTATAATAAAATTTTATTTTCTATTATACTAAAAAATAAAAATTAACTATAATTTTATTGTTAATATTTGGAAATAATTTATGAGTATAAAGCTCCAATTTGGTGATTACAAGAATGCAAATTATTAAAAGGTATGTATTAGTGAGTCTAATTTATGTAGTATAAAATAAAAATATTATATATATGATTTATTTGAATTTATGATAAATTATTGTTTATTGATTTGTAGGAAAAAAAAAAAAGTGAAGGTGGAAATTTTAATAAATTATATTTGTGGATTAACCAAAAAATGGTTAGTAATTTTATTTAAATTGTATGAAATTTAATTGAAAAATATTAAGACAATTTTTGATAGAAATGAAGTTTGTGTTAATGAATTTTTATATTAGAAATGATGCATACTATGAATTGGATAATAAATTATGAGATTATGAGACTGCACAATAGTAATGTCCATTAATTTAACTCATTGAATGAATTATCTAATAGCATAAATACTTATTTTCAAATTTGAAATTAAATTAGTGATATAATTATATAAAAAAATATTAATATTGGTAAAGATAACAATTTTATTTATTAAAAAATTATTAATAACAAACTATATAAATGATGAGTTAGTGTTATTATTTATTTATTAGGAATTAAAATAGTAACATGAATTTAAAATATAATAAAAATAACAATGAAAAAACAAATATATTTACTTGAGTGCTTAAAAATATTAATATACATTAGAATGAATTTGGATAGATATTATGATTGAATATCAATAAAAATAATGGTGTTGCTAAAGTATTGTCTTTAGAGCTTATAAATTAAAAATTAGTGTTATGATTTTCTAATAGAGTGAATAATTTTATTCATAAGAATATATAGAGGACTATAATAATTTTAAAATTTAAAACAATTAGAATAACATACACACACATAGAAATTTGATATTTCAAAAAATTAAAAATTTATAAATTGATACAATAAATCTAAAAAGAAAAATACTAAGGTGCTGAAAAATATGAATATACATTAAAATAAATTTTGATATATAATATTATTGAATATCATAATATCTATAATTGTATTAGAATATAAAGTAGTATTATCATTTTAAAAATTTTATGAAAACTTGAATAAATAATTATATATATTATGCATGATCTTTAAAAATTATAGAAATATTACAAAATAAAATTTGTTATAATTAATGGAATACTCAAAAATGTTAATATATAATAAAAAAAATTAGATAAATATTATGATGGAATACTACTAAGAATAATAGTGCTGCTAAACTATTATTATTATAGTTTATAAATTAAAATAAGTGTCATTATTTTTAGTAGAGCAAATAATTTTATTCATATTTGTATAATTTTATATTGTGCATAATTTTTTAAAAATTATGGATAAAAATTTATATATTGTAACAATAAAATAACATGAACAAAAAAAATACTATAATGTGAAACTAAATTTATTTATTATAATATTTAAAATTAATAAAAATTTTATATTGCTAATGTTTATTATGATGGCAAATCAAATTAAATATTGTATTTTGAATATAGGACACAAAAATGGCAAATGAAATACTTATATATGTTTTATGGGGTGGAGAAATATGTCTTGAAAAAATTGACATTCATTATGAAGGTGGACTATCAAATTAGTTCAGAGTTTCCAAGGACTGAATTTTGATGAAGTTATTTAGTGTATTATAATAGCCATGAGAGTAAATGATAATCAAATTATTTAGAAAATGAGTTAAAACACCCATTTTTTAGCAAAAGAAATCGACAAAAATTTAGGTTAATAAAAATTTGGAATGATACTGATGTTAATGTTATATTTGATGACCTTTTATTAGTTTTTGATTTCTTAGCTATAGTGTCATATGTAGAGGTCATATCAGACCATGTGAATAAGGGTCAAAATCAGAGTGAAAATATAAAAAGATGTAGTGATGATGATGATGATAAGGATGATCACAGTGATGATAAATAGGGGATTAATTGCGATAAGATAGAGGATATAGGGAATGAAAGGAAGGGACAAAAGGAAGGGGAGTGGGAGAAAGATATGATGGATGATGTTGAACCTAATGAAAGTGAGACACATCAATATGAAACTCAAGATACTAAAATTGTTTATTGGGATACGAAAGGGTTATTGAGGGAGATGAGGAAGGTGATGATATTGATGATAATGAGGTTGATGAAGATGAAGATGATGATGATGATAATTATGAGATTGATGATGATAAGAATGAGATTTATGAAGATGACGAATGTCATGATGAAGAATGGTATGAGGGATCAGAAAATTATGATGTAGTCAAAACTTCATACGCTTATAATATAGGTGTTATCGCAAACTATGGTGTTGAACCTTCTAATGCATTAATGTTAGACATCACTAGAAATAGTCATTACTCTCAAATCAATATGGAAGATAACTATGCTACTGTGTTCTATGATGAAATTCCTTCTTGAATTTAGGACCTTCAAAAGAGTTCAATGAAGGGATGTTATTTATTTCATGAGAAAGTGTACAGTCAGCTATTAAAAAGTACTCTTTGTGCAATCATTATGAATTTCGTGTTGAAGAGACAAAGAATTATGTTATGACAGTAATATGTATTAATCAATCAAATGATTGTAGTTAGAAACCTCGTGCAACAAAGAAATAAAATGCAAATTGGGAGATAACTAGGTATAATGGTCCACATATGTGCGCTTCCCTTGTCACGTATAATGATCATTGTCAAATGGATGCTACTTTGATTAGTCACTATATTAAGGTCATGATCAAAGATGATGCAATAATTAAAATTGCTGCCTTAAGACAAAAATGCAGGAGACATATGGTTATATGCCTTAATATGCTAAAGTTTGTCAGGCAATATAGAAAGTGATTTATAGGTTGTATGGTGATTGGGATGAATCAGATTTTTGAATTGCCTCAATTGAAGGTTGCTATAAAAAAAATGAATCTTGGTTCACATTATGTGCTTCAAGATGATGAACTTGTGATTAACAATTATAAAAGAGTAGACCCTCATCGTAGAAAGTTTAAAAGATTATCTTGGACCTTTAGACCATATATTTAGGGCTTCAAATACTGTAGACCAGTTATTCGTATTGATGATACTTTCTTGTACTATAAATATAAGGGTACAATGGTGGTAGCTTCTACACTAGATAAGGAGAATAAAGTTTTTCTAGTTACATTTGTTGTTGTTGATTGTGAAAGTAAAGATAATTAGAGTTGGTTCCTAGATATGATTCAACACTTTGTGATGAAGTAAAAAGAGTTATATGTCATCTTTGATCACTACAAAAGTATTATAATAGTAATGAAACAGGAGTGGTAGGAACCTCCATAGGTATACCATCGAATTTGTGTACGACTCATAGTTTAAATTATAACACTCCTTTCAAGAATTCAAAGCACAAAGATGAATTACTAAAAGTAGGTACATTCCTAAAATCATAAATTTTTTCCTACCTTTGATTATAGATAACTTATTATGTCTAATATGCAATCATATTGTTTGTTTATTAGGATATCAAAATCAAAAATGAAAGTTTAGAAAGGCCATGAAAGCAATTAAAGATGTTTATATTAAAACATATAAGTGGCCAAATAGCAAAAATATTTCCAAATAGACTGGTGCATATATGATAATGGTAAGTGTTATGGTTCCATGATAACAAATGTGGCAGAGTCCATACATGGTGCTTTAAAATGGTCTAAGGCATGCTTATTGTAGCACTTATGCAATACCCCTTTTACAGATTGGTGAAATTCTTTAATCATAATCGTGATGAAATGTCAAGCAAAGTGGTTGATGGGATGACATATGGTAAAATCATTACAAAATTATTAATGGATCGTGAGCGTAAAACAAAACACCATTTTTATTACTAAATTTGATAAGGAAACATTAGTTTTCTAAATCGTAACTAGATACAATCATACTAAAGGCAAAGGAGATAATGAATAAGTTGTTAGACTTAGTGATGGTAACTGCACATTTGGAAAGTTTCAACAAATGTAGATGCCATGCTCACATGTCACTGTTGCTTGCAAAAGTATAAGCCCTGAATTTCATCAATTTGTTGATTGATACTATAGATTAGACCATGCAGTGAAATGTTAGAACATAAGTTTTAAGCCCCTTGGTCATCTTCATTACTGACCTGCTGTATAACGAGTAACTATAGTGCCAAATCATGAATTATTATGGCCAAAAGGACGATCAAAGTCATCACACGTTCGAAATGAGATGGACTAGAAAGAAGGGACACATAATATCGCCTACAGTTGTTGTAATGAGCAAGTACATAATAAAGAGGAATGTCCTATTGGGAAATGTTGATGAATGGTTATTAAACTCATAAATTTGTTATGCATATTATAATATGTATCACCGAATGTTCTGTTAATATTATGAATGATATGTTCTATTAATATTATAAATATTATATTACTTGTCATAAATAACTTTTTCTTTCGTATTATACCTTATTGACAATTAAAATGTGCCCTTCCAAGCTTCTAACTATATAAAAAAAGGACTTTGAGTTTGTCATAACAAAATCAAGAAAATGAAAAAGCACATTAAAAGTTCATGGAGTCGATAAATATGCATATCCTAATGGCTATGTGTGGTATGGCCAAAAGAGAAACTTTATGAACATCCCAAATTATTCATGCCTACATATAGGGCATGCTAATCATTTATTCATTGGTCATCATACCAGTAATATAAAAGAATTTGGATAAGTAATTGTGTCTTTAGAACCTTAATGGGAACATTTATGGAAAATACAAAATCAAATAGAAGCATATTCTAGGTATCATGATTTGTCAATTCCCAAAGAATGATCAATAAACTCCCTTGAATTACTTCTGATGATATCAATAAAGTTAAGTCACAATTACTAAAGGAAATTCATAAAATGCAAATTTGATTAGACCACTTCCATGATAATCTCAAATTAAATTCTTCAAGTAATGATAATCAATGGGCTTTGTATCCTATAATGCCCAATGATGAAGATATATCAAATTTTAGTGATAATGATGGTTGTGACTTTGTTAAATATCTTCCTTTTTGTTTACCTCGATGTTGTTAATTTATAATGTAATCATATTTTATTGATATTAAATAGTTAATACATTTATTTTATTGATATTAAACAGTTAATACATAAATAATGTAATAATACATTACAAAATTTTCATCCAAATGGCACCATATTACATACCTAGAGACTTATTCCGAGCAATGAGATCCTAATGGGTACTTGACAATTAGTTTATGTATCCTGTAAACATAGTACAGATCTTGTCCATGCTAAATTGATGTTTGAGTGGAATTTTTATTTGCAACAAGCATTAGTGTTGTGTGAGGAGGCAATCGAGTTCTCAATATCAATGCTTCGTGCAAAACCAAAAGACATGCATATCAATAATATTGAACATCTTTAAATGTTATTATATTAAATAAAAGAAGAGTATTAAAATACACTTAAATATGGCATTTTTTATGCGTAAGGCTGGAAAATTTGAAGAAGATGGAGATCTAGTTCAATCACATTTGTTTCGAAGAATGGCAAGTGAACCAGATTGCTTATCTAATATTAATATATCTGATGAAGAATAATTATGTCCTTAAATATTAGTAAATTGTATAAAAAAATGAAATGTAATTTACTTTATATGTTTGACGAAGTTAAATTGTATAATGTAGTGACCATAAATATGTTTATTTTGAATATCATAACATAATAGTACAACAACTATGTCTCTTCATTAGACATTGCATTATCTGATGTGTTGGCCCTTGTGCACTAATAAGGGGGAGCTGAATTGATGGCAAATTTGAACTTTTAGAGGAAGCACACATAAATAATAGATTGGAGAATGACTAGAGAAAGAATGAACACAAGAGATTTATAGTGGTTCAAGTATTAACCAACCTTACATCCACTCTCTAATTTACCAATTGGGTATTTCACTAAATCACTAATATTTTACAAGCTCATACTCAAATCTGTATAAGAGTTTTCTAAGGCTCACTCCAAAACTTAAGCATGAGTTTTCTATACAAAGGCTCAATCTTAAACCTAAACTCAAGGTGTTTAAAGTTTACACCAAACTATGCATAATGAAATAAAGAGTTAAAGTTATGAAAATTAATCATTGCAAGAGTTCTGGCATAATCAATGGTTATTCTCTTGCATTCAATTCCATTTAGTGGTATATTTATAGGCTATAACTACCAAAAAGATGTTACAAATAAAACTATGCCCAAATCTCTAAAGTATGTTAAGTAAATTGACATTAAATGTTTGTCAGTCCACAGTCGTAGTCGCTACAGATGAATCACAGTCGCTATATCTTTTTCGCTTAGGGTTTAGCCTCGTCACGGTCGAGATCTTCAACTTGTTCCTAACAGCTAATAACACGTGGCAGTTCAACATTGTTCCTTTAGAAAACTAGCCATTGAATCTTTCTAACGAATCTCAAAAGTCACAATTACTACTTAGGTAGCACTGAAGAGGTTGGCCATTATACCCACCATGAATCAAAATGGAGTTTTGACTTTCTTATTTTTCTTTAGGTTGCGTTAACTACCAAAATTCGCAATCGATACTTTTGAAGGCAAATTTTCATGCTTTGAGTTATTTACTTCCAATCACTTATATTCAACTTTCAAAGAGATTCTAATTTAATATCTACAACAGCAACACTTAAGATTGATATTAGAACCTTTCAATCTATATTGTCAAGATCAAAAGAGAGTCTTGATTTAGGTTTGACTAATCTAGTCCAACATGATGCATACGTAGGCATGGACATAATATTTGCTTCTTCCATAAAAGTTAATTCCCAACCAAGTGCTAATGCTTGATCTTTTGCAAGTTTTAACATATAATACCTACATCTTCTTACCAATAATCAGTTATTCTCCTTGCAAATTCATTGTATTGCTCGCTCATAAGTTGTAATATTTCTCCTAATCATTTGAAATGATTGCTGATGAATAATTGGGCACCTAATTGTTAGAAATTTGCAACCAATTCTTTAACCTCTTAAACTCAAAAGCTTCACTCTTATCATAAAATAGCATAATATTCTTTATAATCAGAAAATCGTTCATCTTCATAATTATCATTGAATCGAGGTAGGAGCCAAACTCTTTCTCTTTTATTCCTACTCATGAAGTGATACATGCATCTATGAAATAGAATGTAGTATTTGTAATCAAAATTGTGATGTTATATTATTGTAATGTGAAATGACAACTCATATTCAATTTTCTATAAACTTACAAAAATTGATAATTTATTTTCACATAATTGGTAAATGTAATGCGATGAGAATGATATGGCTTCGTTTAACATGCTTATGGCATGACTAGTAACAATGACTTAACTCATATTTAATTTTATATACAATAAAAATGATATAATCATTTAATATGTTTATGTTCCACTAATAAAAAAAAACATGATAACTCATATTAATAGCATGTCAAAATTTATAATTTGTTTTACCCATCATAATTGACAAAAAAGTACAAATGATATTAAATCATTTATGAAATGAAAAAAAAAATGATAATTCATATTTCAAAAGTCTTATTCAAACTGAAAAACAATGAAATGACATTTCGTATACAATTGAAATATCAATTGTAAAATATTATAATTGCTTAAAATTAATGTGTTAATAATTATAGTATGAAATTTTTTCAGATGATTGTAATACTTATGGTGTTTGGAAATGAACCACGAGCATGTATGTAGCTTGGACAGTATGGCACTTTATTTTTACACTTACATCATAAACATCGATCGAAGGCTATTTGGCTTGATTAGGTCATTCATAAAATGTATACCATTATATATTTTTAAAAATTATATAACAAATGCTAATAAATTATTTTGTAATCAATATGTAAATTAATTGATTTATTTTTTTGTGCAGATTAATATATCATAGGATTGGATAAAATCTAAGAGTTAGCAAAATAGATGAGAGGTGAGTGCCATTTATATGACATGCATGATTTTTTGGTGCAACTTCTATTGGATTTGTTTAGCTTGACCAAATTTTATCACAATATTAGTTGAGAAATGGCATCATAAGACCCACACTTTTCATCTTCCAGAGGGAGAGTGTGCAATTATATTATAAGATGTGGCCTTAATTACTGGTTTGCTCATAGATGGTCAAGCTATGATACATTTATTTAAACATGATTGGATCAGATGATGCGAATGGTTATTAAGCATTACACCTCCTCAGAATGCTATATAGTGTTTTTCTCAAAATTTCATGGCTCTTGATGCAATTTGCAAATATGCTAGATGATGTAGATGTTGATAGCAACTAGTGACATACTAAAGCATTCATTTTGTGTCTCATTAGAAAAGTTTTATTCACAGATAAAAATACTGCAAGGTCTATTTGATGTTTTTATCACTATTAAAGATTTTCAATGGACAAGCTAGTATAGCTAGGGAGCAGCATGTCTTGCTTGGCTATATAGAGAGTTTTGTAATATCATAAATTTCAACATAATACAAATGAGTTAACCATTATTCCTATTGTTGATTTGGGTGTGGGAGAGAATGAAAGGAATTGCTTCTTCCAATAGAGATATTCAATATTTTCTACATGCACCCTAAACATGTTGGTGAGTTCTTAATCACGATGACATTATATTATATTTAACTAATATAAAAACCTAATTACAATTTTATTCATGAATGAGCAGTATCTCGTGTGGTAACTAAAAAATCAATACATGTCCTAATCGAAATTTGACCAACAACGACCTAATGAGGCAATTATATTCAAAACTTTATATTTAATATTCCACACAAATAGCTTTATATAAAATTTAGTGTTTAGTACATATGAAATATTTAATTTCTTATTTAATTACAAATGGCATGGGAGCCTTATTGTGATGATATTCTACAATATCTCCCAGATTATTATTTACGAGATAGTCATATTAGCGTGTGATTATATCACTCATCTATTTTCATATAGTGGAGTTCCAAATAGAGTTTTGCATCATTTGTCATGCAACAACCTATTCCAAATGCTCCATTACATAGTAATGATTTACATTCGCATGATCTCATCCAAAATGTGACAGCCTAGGCTACTTATCATGCATAATAAATACAATATGGGATGATTGACATAATCGAGTCATCATAGGGTCATCATTGAATTTGCCACTCCATTACCACTTGCAGTACCTTGAGTGGTATTGTTGTGTTACTAGGTGATGGACATCATCTTAAGGAGTTGCATTTAGCATTATGGTGAGTAAATTATCATTTTAAATGTAAAAACTATCACTCATTTATTTTTTTTATATTTCATATATTCTTATAATGAAAAAATCATATTAATTACATGCAATGTTTTATATTTATAAGCTGACCCTACAACATGGCTTTACATATTCAACTCCACTAACTCATGGTTGGTTTCAAACAAATTATGGATATTATGTTTTCATCTACGAATGAGGAGAGTCAATCATTCACAATGCCTCCCACTGATCTAGCTCTTGATCTTATAGCTCATTCTAAGAAAATTCTTCAAGTGTTGTCACAACTTGCACTTTCATCGTAGCGATAACATAGACGAAGCAAAGATGTTTATATTCCACCATCTCAGCCATGTGAACCTATACCACAACTTCTATCATTTCTTTTCATGTCTGAGCCTTTTGTAGTCGGTCAATCATCATCCTTAGTTGCATCTTCTGCACCAAGTCCATCTTCTGCATTGGGTTCATCCTATCCACTGTTATCATCTATATTTATACCCTATGCAGTTCCTTATAAAGTTAGCTCTTATGCACTTTGGATGACTAGACCTTCCTCCTTAATGTCTGGACTTTCTTCCTTAATGCCTTCTATGTCATACAAGTCATATATTCCATCGGAGACAACTTCATGGCATTCTTCATCATTTTCACTTTTTTTTACAAAGATTTTAGAATCGCAGTAATGACCTCAACATCGTTGAATAACACAATTCTAGTATTTTATCAAGAACTTTTAGAATTTTAAGGTCAAATAATGTCACATGATGCTCAAATATCATCTGCTCCTACAGTTCATGCAATTCACAATATTTATGCATGAGATACATCAATAATCTTAAGAGTCACAACCTTCAGAAAGGTAGCTTGTTGTTGAGAATATTGAAAGTGATGAAGATATTCTCACACATTAGCTTAAAGGTACAATGTTCAAAACTATGAGACCACATCAAATATTAGACAACAAACATATGAAACTCATGGAAGAAAATAAATAAATAAAAATAGTAATTTTGTTATTTTTTATTAATATTAATGTATAAAGAGTGTTTACATTTTTTAATCAATTGATAATGAGTGTTTACATTTTTTAATCAATTGATAACTTTTGTTTTACTTATTATTATTATTATTATTATTATTACCTTTGGATTATGATAATTAATTGCTTTAATTTTATATAATTAATTGATTATGATAACTAACTTTTTATTTATAATTAATTAATTTAATTTTCAATAATTATATTATATCAAAATAATGTATTGAAATATAATTAATATAAAATAATATTATTGATAACTATTATTAACAACAAAATAATTTAATATATAAAAATTATATATTAATTATATTAATTATACAATTAATAAAAAATTATAAAATTATTATTAATTATACTATTGCTTAAAATAATTATATTAATTTTTATTACATTAAATTATTAAATTATATTATATATTAAATAAAAATATTACATATTAAATATATTTAATAAGATTCAATAACAAATAAAATTTACATAAATAAAAAAATATGCATAAGTATTATATAATTATTAATATTATAATTGTATGATATAATTATTATAATTATACATATTCATTAAAAATAATAAGTATAAAATATACAATAAAAAATAATAATATGCAAAAATAATATAGATGTTGGGACAATTTATTGTCATTCCGTAGTTGAAATAGCAGATGGTAATAAAATACAAAGAAAATTATGTGTCCACTACTTCAACTAGTAGACAAAAGTAAACTAAAAATAAAATTTACTTGTCTCCTAGTTTAACAAGTGAACAATAATAAAATAATAAAAAATTATTTGTCTACTAGTTTAACTAGCAAACAGACATAAAATAACAAAAAAATTACTAGATTGCTAGTTTAACTAGGAGATGACCATAAAAAGTATCATAATCCTCTATTTTGACTAGCGGATCAACAAAGAAAAATCCTAAATTCATAAATATTTTACACTCTAATCTATTCTCACTATAAGAAATATATAATTTATCGACAAGAATTTTGGTCGGCAAAGACGTCTATTCTGTTGGTAATCTATGTTTACCAATAGAACACTGACTGTCGACATCTTTCAATGAAGTGTTGGTCGGTAACGAGAAACTAACAAAAAATGCAATCCATTGGCAAACTTAATGATGAATTTCTGATGGAATATCAATCGTTATTTAAGTACAAAAATCTGACTGAATTACCGATGACATGTTCTGTCGGCAAGTCCGTCAATGAATCAATCAATAATCCTTCGGTAATAAGCCAGTGAAATAAATCTATGTATTATATTTTTTAAAAAATATCATCGGTAATCCATTGGTATTTCTT
Organism: Omphalea diandra; assembly: GCA_949677035.1. Classification (NCBI taxonomy): domain Eukaryota; kingdom Viridiplantae; phylum Streptophyta; class Magnoliopsida; order Malpighiales; family Euphorbiaceae; genus Omphalea; species Omphalea diandra. The sequence continues at coordinate 8,894 of CATIWR010325400.1, read as the reverse complement.
TTAATTTTTTTTATCTATCTGTTGGAAATCTTTGATGGTTTTTTTAAATATTATAATATTAATATTAATATATTTATATTTAATTTCATAATATTCAATATTTAATATTATTTATGATATTAATATTGATATTTTTAATATTAATTTTATAATATTTATAATATTAATTTGATGCTATTTATTATATTAATTTGATACTATTAATATTTTATACTATTTATGATATTAATATTTATAATATTTATTATAATAGTATTAATGTTTTTAATATTAATTTTATAGTATTTATGATATTAATTTTATAATTTTGTAAAAACTAAAAAATTCAAATAATAATAAAAAATATAACGAAAAGAAAGAAACACACACACATACATATTTGAATATATACATAAAAATGTTAATGTTTGATACAAATAAACTATAAAAGTAATAAGTTGTTGCATCATCTGGATAGATGAAAATATCATTAGCAACATCGAAGGCATTAAGATAAGATCCAAGAGAAACAATAACAACAGTAGTCAATGGTTGAGGAGGAGGCGAGGTGAATGGCATAGACATCTGTGGATGAGAGAGAAGAGGTATCCCAGTCTGCTAGGACACAACATGTAGCCAATCCTCCATAGCTTGCATCTATGAATCAATATAGTGGACGTGGGTGTGATAGGATGTGATCCTCTCATCTACTCGTCTTTTGACCTCTCGCTGTAAGTCCTCGGCAGAAAGCAATGGAGTTGAAGAAGAGCTAACACTCAAGGACTTGCCATAAAAATAAAGGGTTTGATCACCCATACCATAGATCCTACCCTTCACCTGACCCCCCCAATTGCTCGCAGGAAAATCTCGCACTTATCAACCTGATGAGGCTCACCAGATTCTGGAGGTGGCTATAACAGCTGCTCACGATGTCCTAGAATACTATCCTACATTTTGTAAAGTATGAGATATATAAATGTTAATTAATAAAAAATAAATTATAAAATAAGTAAATTATAACTTACATTAACTACCTTGGACCTTGCATGAACGAAGGTCTCCATGTCATGTTGCTTTGCGTGTGTATACATGAAGACATTGATGGGATGAATCTTATGTCCCAACTATCGAGCCTTATGAAGGTAATGAGAAGAAGAAATTAAAATTAAAACTTTAAATGAAAAAATTAAATAGTAATTCATAAATGTGAAACATTTTTTTACCAGTCATTCGGTGTGCTCATAATGGGGATAAGCCTCTCTGTGCACCTAGATGGATAAGAGTTAGGACCTCTTTTATTGGTCCGTCTGTTCAACCTAGCTAGACGAGACACAACTTGAGCATGTGAAGAACTCCATTGAGTCTGCTAGTGGTTTCAGACCTCATCAAGTTTCCAGATCTCCTTGCTCTTATACTTCAAATCATTAAACATATCCTTGTACCTTAAAGCAGCCTTCTTAAAGAAGGTTGTATGTACTAAGATATCAATCATCTAGTCTCACTGAAACTGCTTGTGTACAAATAATAAACACAAAAAATAGTAAATAACTAAAACTTATTTTATTAAATATTTAACTTAGAATTATAAATATGACTTATCTTGAACTTCTCCCAGTATAAGGTTTTCATAGGTTGTAGGACCTTCTTCTAGTTATAGCCATCATGATGAATCTTCTGCTTGAAGATCTTTAGGCATGCACAGGAGCATCTATTAGATGGATACAAACTGAACAAAATTAAAAATAAGAAGTAGTTAGTATTATAATTAATAAGATAAAAAAAATAAGAAAATAAATAAAAAATAGAAAAAATAATTTTTACATACTTATTGTATTGTAAATAAAATAAGGTCGTAGCTTAGGTGCAAGAGTTCTATACGCCTTACCTTGATCTGTTGGCTTTGACGACATAGATGTAGCTGAAAAAGGATCTTGAGTAAGGGATAGAGTTAAAGGAGTCAAACCTATAGGTAGAGCTGACGTCAAGGGAAGTCCATGCATCAAAGCTGGTGTGTTGGATGGTGGAATCGTGGCATAGGCGGCCTATGATCACAGTATGTCCTCTTCCTGGGGAACAACCTCGAAATGATGTATCCAAATCGCTAGGTATATGGTGTGTCATAAGAATGTACATATAAAATTATATATGTAACATAATATATACATAACAAAATTTCTATTCAAATTAATGCATTAGCTACTTAAAAATTAAATACACTGAAATTTTTTGCTTACTCTGAATTAACGTGCTCTATATCACCTTCAAACATTATATCTTTTGATGATTCAAATCCAAATTGTAGCTTTGTTTTAATGTCAAATTGAATATCTTTGTCTTTATCATTTAATTTGATGAACGATGTCTTCAGATCATTTATAATTCTTGGTGGCTCGTCCTTTGTAATTTCTATAAGAGGCAAATTTCATTCCACATCCTTTTGAAACAAAGCTTAAGATGATGTCTAAATAATAAATTCATTCTTTATTTCAACAAATGTTCGAGCTTTTATTTTGAATATTGCCTACCAATTAGCTTTATCCTATTGCTTACCTCCATTTGGAAGCGTGGATGCAACAATGTATTCCATGTAATACAGACAAATAAGTCTACATCAAGTACTCCATCAAGACAACATACCATAAGTGAGAAAATCACTAACAGTCCATAGCAAAGCAACTCGTAATTGAAAATTGCATTTTGCGAAAATATCATTTGTCTTCACACCAATTTCCCATAACTTTTTTCAATTCTGCAATCATTAGTTGCATGAATACATCCGACTTCTGTTTAGGGTTGTTAGGTCTTGGAACAAAACAAAAATAAACATGTATTCCTCCTTTATACATATCTAGGGTGGTAAATTATAAAGGATTAGAATAATTGGCCAACATATATATTATTGTCTAGATTGTCCAAAAGATTGAAAGCCATCAATAAGCAATCAAAGCCGAACATTTCAAATTTCAAATGCAAACTATGGAATCATTCTATTAAAATACTTTCCACGTATAAGAATATGAGCAATATTCCATCACACCTTCATCTTGTTCATGCTCAGCATGCCATATCGTATACTTAACAGTTGTTTTAGAAGCATACAACCTTTGTAGTCTCAGCGTCAAAGGAAAGTAATACATCTTCTTATATGGAACTTTTTTTTTTAGATGTATTTGATCCTCGAGACATCTACTTTTATCTAGAAAAATCACAAAACTTGTATGTCATCAAGTTAATGTCATCACCCCAATATAACATGAATTATTCTTGCAACAGTGAATCTTCACAATCGGAAAAAGTAAACCTTGCATCAATTTCTTGGTGCTATAAAAACTATCAACCATTGTATAATCCTCAAGCAACGACTTATTGTACCATTGTACAATATTGTTATAACATCTTTTAGATAAATGGTCCTTCGATTTGATATGCATCAGTTGTACAACAGAAGATAACTTGGAATGTTTTTCTTAACCAGACCACAATTCCTCATTAGTTATATCAAACATATCATACAACTTTTAAGAATTGAATTAGGGGCCTCACACATTCCACTGCAATCAAACTCTAGCTCAGCTACATCCATTACCATATTATGGTATGCAGTAGGTTCTGATTCACTTGGACATATATTATCAGTTAGAAATTCAGGTTCATCTATAGTTGTTGTTCTAGAACCACACACTTCATCGTGCAAATATCATTCATAGTACCCAACAACAAAATCTCTTTGCATAATATGCAAAATTATTGTATTAGAGTCCAAATAACTGTGATTCTGGCACTTCTTGTGATTGCACGAACATCTAATTTTAATTTCATCCATAAATTTAGGTTGAGACGTCGCGAATTGAATGAAATGGTTTACACCCTCTAATAATTCTGGAGGTAAGTAATAAACCATCCTTCGGCCTAGAATACATTCAATTTTTATTTCATCTTATTATAAAGTCCTAAAAATTTTAGTGTAACAATGCAATTAAATATAAATATAATATTTTTCAGTTCAATATTTCAATCCTAAAAATTTCAGCGTAACAATATAATTAAACATGCATATAATATTTTTCAGTTCAATATTTTCTATGCTTTTTTTTTTCAATTTTTTTTATATCTAATTCTATTTCCTTATCTCCCATTGCATATAAAGTAAAAACCTAACCCATTTAGAAATTCGCTAACATATAACAATTTGTCTAACAATATAGTTCACATAGTTGCTGAAATTTTAGCAATATCTTACTACAGTTCTCCGAGTACATCGAAATGGAAAATGTTTTCCTACATTTATCATTATGCACTAAGAGAAAATGTTAGAAGATACACAATCAAATTTACCAATAATATATATAGTAAACTATATTAGATACAACAACTTATATTAATAATAAAATTTTCAAACTGTCCCTTTTGGACAATTTGGCGTGATTCTCATCATTAAATGAGAGTCTCACCAAACAGGTATTTAAAGTTATGCCTATATATTCTGTTATAAAATTTATAGGAAATTTAATCTAATTTTCTATAAATTACATATTATTTTGGTATTGTCCTTTTCATAAGAATAAAAATAAAAATAAAAATAAAATTCCAAATAAACATTAAATCCTAACATATAATATTCAAAAGTAGAACAAGAAAGTTTTGAATTTTAGTTTTTGCCTAATACAGTTAATTTTGTCAAAACTTTTGCATCTATTCTATTTTTTATATAACATTATTATTTTATCTTAGATTTGAAATTTTATTAAATTTTTAGGGATATTATTAATTTTTCAGAAACCTTTGAAATTTTATAACATTTCTATTGATTATTATTAATGTTTTAAAATTTTGAATTTTTATGAAATTTTCCAGATATATTATTACCTTTATGTTATTTCATGACATTCATAATTAACTTGTAATTGTTAAGAAATATTACGTATAATTTACACACTTTTTTTATTTGTTAGTGGTCAATTTAGGACAATACAATTTTTCTATATTTTCTTGTTTTAAAAGTTTAAGGATATTTAATGTGATTAAGATTTTAAGTCTTTTACGATATTCATAATGTATTTTAAATTTTTATGAAATATTTTTTTATAATCTATAATTTTTGTCTTTTTTTATAATTGATAAATTTTTTCTTTTTCGGGCAAACTTAGAATAAGTAAATTTTTTAGATTTTTTTTATTTTTTATTTTATGACCATTTAAGTAATTAATTTTTTAGTATTTTATGGTATTCGTAAGTAATTTTTAATTTATAGAGAATATTAGTTCTCATTTAGAATACTATTAAATTTTATGGAATAACTTGGAACATTATAATTTTAGGAAAAATATTTTATATATATCTTATGTCATTAATTATATTATAAATTTTTTAGCATTTTAATTCAATATATTTTTTGACAATTAACATTTTTAATATTTTATATTTTAAAATTTTAGACAATTTAAGTAACTTATATCTTTTTTTGCATATATTGAATATTTTATTCAATATTATTACTTTTTATTATATAATGTTATAAAAATTTAAAATTTATTGCATATAAATATTTTTTAACATACCAGTTATTTAACAAAAAACATATTTTTTTAACATACCAATTATTAAACAAAAAACTTCTAAATTAAATACTTGTCACTTGAAGTGCAGAAATTGTAAAGTCCATGAAAAAAGATTTCAACTTTAGCACAAAATAAAAACAAAAAATTATAAAATGACAAATATCAATAAATTTGTATAATTTCTAGAATTTAATCGAACTACATAAATTTCATAAAACTTAAATTAGTCATTAAATGTTACAATTTCTCAAACGTAATTGAATTACACATAAATTAATACACTTCGTAAACTTATTAAATTATTAAATTTACACTTAAATTACTAAATTGTATATATATATATATATATATATATATATATATATATATATATATATAATACCAAAAAATTTTCAATAATTCTCAATATTTCTCATAAATCAACATTTTCAAAAATTACAAAAAATACAAAAATATTTACATTTTTAGAATTATAATCAAAATTACAAAAATAAAAAATATTACAATCATATATTACAAATTTTAGATTTCAATAAAAAAATATAAAAATTATTACAAATTTCACAATTACAAATACAAAAAATTAATGCAATCATATATTATAGATTTTCACAAATATTACAATAAAAAATACAAAAATTATTACAGATTTCTCTATTTCTCTCTAACAAAATTGCAAAAAAAAAAAAAAAAAAAAAAAACAACAACAACAAACAGTGGAAGGGAGAGATGTACTAGGTGGCGATGGCGTCTAGTTGTGGCAACGGAGGCATCCCATGCAGTGGCATCAACAACAGAGAGGAGAGCATAGGGGGAGGATATCGAAGGGAGTGCAGTGAGGGGAAGGCACAGGAGAGAGAGGCGAGCAAAAACGGTGAGGGAGTCGAGGGAGAGCGGAGAGCAGTTGAAAGAGGCAACCAAAGTGTAAGAGGGGTGGAGAGGGGAGCAAGGGGAGATGAGAGCGAGAAGAGAAAAAAGAAGAGGGAAAAAATGACATATGTGCCAACTTTATTTAATATTTTACCGATAGAATTTGACACGTCAACTTAAATATTTCATCGGCATATTTTTTTCACTTTTATTTACCAATTTATCAATGGACTTTTGACATAACATATGACATGTTATTTCTTATGTGTCTTTTCGTTTTCCTCCATCGGTGAATTCGTTGGAAAATTTCGATGCCAAAATGTGGCGCCAAAGTTTATTGACAAAATATTTTTGTCGATAAATTATTAATGGAATATCGTTGATAATCAGTCGTATTTTAAAATATATTTTTTCTTTCATTTCGCCGTTGATTCGATTGTATTTATCGATAGATTAGTATCTATCTCTGAATTCCATTGATATTTTTATATTTTTTTGTAGTGTCTATTAAATATTTTTTTTCAAACTCCTAATTTAATAAAAAGCCCCTCTTTCCTGTTCATGTACTTTTTCCTATTCTTTCACTTGTGTTGCTAGCGAATGTGATGGCCCATCATTTGTCTAGAATTGCCTTCTCTCAAGTTGTGGATGAGATAGTGTGTTCGGAGGAGGTCCCTGGACATAGGATCCTGTCCAAAATGATGTTTTCTTTTCTCTTCAATGAAATTTATGATTTTTTCACTCAAATATTTAAGAGATTTTGTTTCTCATTACTAATGTTTAAGATGCAAATTAATTAATATAGTTTGTTAGTTGATCTTATTAATTTAGATTGATAGTATTGTAATAATTAATATTTTGAGGTTTAATTCCATAATAAATAAATACCTTTTAATAATAATAATTATGATAAAATTGCATTTTTAGAAAAAATTTAAATAATATATAATTATAGGAAATTTGTTATGCACCCTTTTATGTAAAAATAATATTTGTATCTATTATGTATACAAGAAAAGTGTCATGAGTTGTTATAGTAAATATTAAATAATTAAAATTTTTAACATATTGAAGGATTTTTATTTATCTTTTATGAAATTGAGTAGACAATTAATTATTTTTTGCAAAAAATAAAGATATAAGCGACAAATAATCATTTGAATTAATTTTAATAATTAAGAAGTGACTAATTAATAAATATAGATTAATTAAATATCATAAAAATAATTTATTCACAAATTTATTAAAAAAGGATAAATAATACAAGTTTGGATAGAGTGCTAGATGCAATTTTATGATTATAAATTTGTAAATATTCAACTTTATTTTTTGGTTGATACAATGAGGACCTCTTGAGTTTTATTTAATATGTTTCCTGTTTATACAGTAGATTTGAACACAAAGAAATAAAAAGATGAGCGTAAAATTGTAAATAGATTGAGACAGCTCGCAAACTATTTAAAATTTATTTAAGAAATGCCCAAAATTAACTCAATAGTAATTAAGTTGAGTTCAAGCTACTTGAACAATTTTTTGAGTTAAAGTTTAACCATTAAAATATTTGAATCAAGAAGTTCGCAAGCCTAATTAAATTTTAATATTTTAATAATTTTTTAACTTTTATATTTTAGTAGATTTACTTACATAATTGAGTTGAGTTAATTTAATAAAAATTTCAAGTTTATTGAATTTACATTTTATATTCTAAAAATATTTAAATAATTAGTCTAATGTAAATGGAGTCAAGTCAAATATTTCACTAAGTGAAGCTTGAACTTGAAATATAAAATTCTGTCGAGCTCAAAATCGAGCTTAAATTTTTAGTTTTATAATTAAGCTTAAATTGAAACTTAACAAGATTCAATTTGACCCAGTGCTATTGTACTCTAAATGAGCATATATTTTTCTTATAACTTAAGTCAATATTCATTTGATAATTTTGTTATGAATAAAAAATTTGATTAATCAAATTGAATTAGCTAAAATTTTAAAAATAAAATGTAATTTATGTAAATAAATACCATATAATTTTATATAAATAAAATTTGATTTAATTTATAAAAATATTTAATTTAATTTATACAAAAATAATTGAATTTAATTTATTAAAATATAAAATTCAATTAGTTTGGTAGGATGAAAGCCAAACAGAATGTAGTGGTAATTAATATGTGAAGTTATACTTTCCCCCAAATGCACCTCCCCGAATCCAGCATTTCCTTGCATAATCCTTCCAACACACTATTTTTATATTTTGATGGGTCTCTCTGCCGTGCCACTATCACACAACAAAGCATTGTGATCAACAAACAAAAGATATGTACCTCTCAAATATTCATTAAAAAATTATTATTATTATTGTCTTCTTTGATATTTTTAACTATAATTATGTTGTCTCTTCTCAATAACATATATATATATATATATATATATATATATATATATATATATATATATATATATATATATATATATATATATATTGTT
>CATIWR010325369.1:0-13857 GCA_949677035.1 Omphalea diandra | reverse complement strand
CAAATGCAGCCACCATAAGTGATGAGAACATCCCAACTGACCCATCACCAAATCCTTTTCTTTTATGTTCAAGTGCAATAGCTTCAGCTCTATCCCTGAATATTTGATAGAAATAATAGTAAACACCCTGTATCAAAATGGCAAGAACATAAGCAACCACAAATCTTAATAACATGAAGCAAATTCACACCATAGCAATATCTTAAACCTGTTTATGAAAATGAAATTTCAGAACTATTACCTAGCTAGTAGGACTAAGAAAGTTCAATCTATGAAAAACAAAAAGCAAATTTGCAGGACAACATACATCAGTCTTGGCTAGAGGACACCTTGACATATCCCAATCACATTATTACATTATAACACTCCCAGGTTAAATAAAACAATTTCTATTTCAAATTCAGTATTGTCTTCAAAAACTAGTAAATTCACTTGAGCTTAAGCATGTTCGCTGTAGTCTTAAAAATTGAAACTCAATAGAGATTTATCCGGCATGGGCCATATGTTCCATTCCGCATACAGACAACAGCTTCTACTTACTAAATTTCAATATCCACAAAACAGGACCACAGCATAAATTTCATTTCATTGAAAGTTCAAATATATCAATCAATCGTTTAACCATCCAAACCATGACATTACACACTGTAATTTGCAATCAATCAGTCATATCAGAAATGTATCAACAAGAAGAAGTCAACTAAAACACAACTTTTAACGTCTTGGGTTGTAAATTTTTTTTATAATACCTGAGATGCCGCTGTACCTACAAGAGAAGGCATTAATCCTCCATACAACCGCTCCAATCCTTCGTGTTTTGCAACCTACACATCATCCAATCATAAATTTAAGAGCTCATATTTTATCAGCCAAAAAAAGAAAGAGTTAACCTAACCTAACCTGACACATTTGTTCTACAGTACCAAGCTTCCTCTTTTCTTTCTTCCGATCACGCTCCGTTTGCTGCCGTGTGTTCACCTGTACGCTCACCTAATAAGTAACAAATATCCAAAAAAATAATAACAAAGTGAAAAAATCATGTGGCGTACAGTCTGAAGAGGATAAGTAATGAGCTGAGCAATGATTCCGCCGCCGGCTCCGGCGAGCCCGTTGATCAAGGCGTCTGACATGTGAGACTTTCACAGGAAAATTATTGTTATTATTAACTTTACCGGGAAAGTGAAAGAGAACGGAAAAACGAGAAAGAGAGAGAGAGAGAGAGAGAGAGAGAGAGATCTGATTCAAGGGAGAATATGGGTTCGTTTTCAGAATGAGAAGACTGATCTCGTCGTCTTTGGGTTTAGTTTGTTCCGTTCAAGAAAGCAACAATGTGTAATACTAGTGACGTTGAATTGCTTGTGGTTAAGTTGCTACATATTTACCATTTTGTCCTCGGTGTTTGCTTTTAGCTACCCGATTTGTCCTTGTTAGGCTAGCTGTTTTTGATAATTTCCTCCTCCCAAGAAGGAAATAACAATTCTTGTTTTGATACTAGTTTCGTTTATTTATTTATTTTTCTTTTTCAATTGCCTTTTAAGTCTTAAAAATTGAGCGTGATTATATTATTAAGTTTACATATTTAAATTTTTTTTATGTTATAAGAAATAATTTATTTATTAAAAATATTTTTTATATTTGAAATACATTATAAAAATATTAATTTTATTTTATGTTATAAGATTATAACAAAATTTATTTCATAAAAATTTTATATCATATTATTTATTATTTAATATAAAATATACATTAAAAATAAAATTTTTTATAAATCTCATTTATCATCCGTGACACTATTAGTTAGTGATGATTGATGACAAGTGTTAATAATAAAAAATGATTCCTGATAATAAATATATATATTAATATGATTTTTTTTATTTAGATGAATTTATTAAAATTTAAAAAAAGACTTATCTTTTTGAAAAGATGAAGTCATTTAACTTAAAAAAATACCTTAGTTTCTCATTAATCAGTAAAATATTTTTTATTGACTAATTATTCTAAGTGCACCAAACATTAAAAAATAAAAAATTTCAGTAAAACAAATGAAGCCGTAATTTATATATATTGCACTCTTGAAAATTTTCTATTATATTAAAAATTATATAACAAAAAACATAAAATTAATAAAAATTTATCAATAACAATTATGTTATTAAAAAATTGCACTGCCTTGGAACAAAGAACATAAAACTTCACAATTTGCTTTTTACACTTTCAATCATTTTAATTATAATAAAAATAACTTTTATATTTTAAATTATTATTTATAAATTTTTCATTAATTTTATTTTTATTATTAAAATTTTAATATCTTAAAAGTAAAATAAAAATTTAATTATATAAATCAAAATAGAGAAACTTAATACTATAGCTATATATAATTCAAGAAGACTCCGAATGATGACCATTAAATAGCATAGCTAGATGTTATTTCCCCACCTAACTTTCTGCTGCATATTTACTTTCCAAACAGACGGGACAACAAGAGTATCTTTTTTTAAAAATGGGATTGAATTTAATTAGTTTAATTAGTCTAATATAATTTAATATTTTTTTATTTTTTAAATATATATAAATAATATTTAAAAAATAAAAAAATAGTATAATAATATGATAAATGATGAAAAATATTTTAATACTTAAATTTTACATAAAATAGTATAGTTTCAAAAAAATTTTAAATTTTCATAAAATGACTTAATTTTATATTGAAACAATTAAATTTCACTTTTGATTTTAACCAATTTTTTAATTTTGACTGATTTTTTTAAAATTTTAACCTATTCTTCAATTAATCAATTTTCGATATCCAATCAAACCAAATGATTAATTAATTTTGATTTTACAAATTGAACAAATCAATCTAGTTCCATTTTAAAATTATAATCAAAATTAATATAGTTTTCAATATTCTAGTACAAAAAAAGTCGAGATAGTCTTTGATATAAAAAAATATATGATCAATTTAGGGCCTATTTGGTGTAGCGATAGTGATTGACGATGAACGATTAATGATTAACAATCAGTGTTCAACTGTTAGCGATCAATAAATATAAAATATTTAGTAATTTAGCGATTAAATGTATAATTACAAAATAAAATGAAAAAAAAAAGATAATTATTTTTATATTTTAATTAATTTTATATAAAATATTAATTTATGGTAAATAATAATAAATATAATGTTAACACTAGAGAAAAAAATCTAAATGCTAACTTTTATATTCAAATGCTAAAAAAAACTAATTTTCAGCATTTAATTATATTTTTTAAATACTAAATACTAGTTTTTTAATTGAAATGTCGATCGCTAATATTTACTAACAACTTATTTTTAGCGTTTGAATACTTAATCATTAAATGTTAATAAGAAATGCCAAACTAGTCGACACTTAATGTAGAGCTTACAACATAAAAGGAAAAAAAAAAAAAAAAAAAAAAAAACTAAACATGATCTTATCGTGACATTACCGTTACTTGTCACGTAATAACTAGAAGATGAAATGACTTGAATAAAAAAAATCCATTATCCAGCAAAATGACTGTATCAATTAAACCATACTTGCAATTCCATATATATATATATATATATAGAGAGAGAGAGAGAGAGAGAGATAGATAGAGAGATAGATAAATAGATAGCTAGATAGAGAGATAGATAGATAGAATGACGAATATATTATTTTGTAGAAGGGAACATGCACATTACCTCAATTAAATCGCACATTAAGTGAAAAGTTTGTCCTAGCAAAATGTGTACCACCAGAAACAAGTAGGTGTTTGTAATTGCAAGTACAACATAAAATGCATAAAGGGCTAAAAACACAATCAATCTGTGCACAGTTTTTCCAAACAGTGGTGTTCAAGTTCATGTAAACTCATGGTTTTCTTGTTTAGCTCTTTCCTAGAATATTTGCACAATCTTTCTGAGAACACTGAACTGTATCATCACTAATTTACCATTAAATGCCATCGCAATATCTTACCAATAAAAACTGCACTTTATAAAAAATAATTTGAGGAAATAAAACAAAAAGACATTGAACATCATGAAAACTTACACCTATCCCTGAAAAAGTTAAACAACGAATTAAGCTTCAAAATGATATGTTGTTTTGCTGCTTCCAAGTGCTTTGAAATCTAGATCTCAATGAAAGGATAAAAAATCCCATTAGCTCTTATTCTAGGCGTTCATCATCAAATCACAGATGAGTTATGCCCAGAGTCAGTAAAAGTGAGATGAAAGTAAACTTAAACTTCATTCACTCACCTAAGACCTGGTTGACAACAAATAGAACCAATATTTCAAATGATATTCCAAAAATCTAAAAACTGATACTATAAAATCATTTCTATTTTCAAACCAAAACCAAAGCAATTACAACAATTGTCCAATATTTTCCATACTCATCATTTAGTTTGGTTGTATTTTACCTTTTATCAGTCTTTCATTCTTGCAGCCTTTCTAAATGTAAACAACCTCTTAAAATTGCACGCCATATAAGAGTTGAATAATTAGCACCATCATGAATGGCGTGTTGTTTAACAATAAACAAGTTAGCTAAAAGACAACTCAGTTAATGGCCAGTTTTTTGCTTATAGGCGAAATATCATGTCATCTATTGATTACAAGTCATTTTCTAATGAAATAACTGTTTTTATAAAAACACAAGAGAAATTGTTTATGAGAAAATTAATATACTTTTGGTAGATTAGATGTATCTTGTATCAATATCCACATTTTCTTTGCTCATACAACACATAACTAATTGTTTGCACTTGGCCGAATAACTTTTTCGTAGATTAAGAATGGGAACTCGATGCCAATGAGCTTTAACTCAACATTACACAAATCCTCTAGAATTATGAGGCCATGGTTTTTAACTCCGATTCATATCCAATAACCAAATAACAATAGGAATCTTATTCATGTAACTATCCCAGTTTTATATGATTGTATTAGTATCAATAGTTTTATTGTCAAGTAGTGTCTTGTGTAAGGAGCTCAATATTATAATTTTAGATATCTTTACATTTAATAATAAACCAAAATTTTCCCCAACCTCTTATTTTTTATCCTTTCTATGATCTATTCTTGACCCTTCTCGTGATCAATCAACCCCATAAAATAACTACCAAAGGTTGTTGAGAAAAACAAATTAACATTATGAAGTTAAATGATTCAAGTTAATCCTTAGTAAGGAGTTAGCCCTGTTCTTGTTTTCCAGGCCTATAACAACCCTAGGTTACTCCCTCTTAAAGAATTTGTCATATGTTAAGCTCCTAAAACTAAAACAATAGTTGCTTTCTAATATTGAGATTCCTTCTAATGAGTTACATGAACCTAGCTTAATTAAACTCAGGGCCAACTGGTCCTTACATTGCATAAAGCATGCGGTAGCAACGGAACCGGGGAAAGTATACAACACAAAAAAAAAAAGTCATTTATTTTTCTTTTTTTTTAAAAAAAAAAACAAAGGCTTTTCACTTCATTCCATTAAAAAATAAATGTCATCTACTTTAGAGAGTAATAGTTTTTTTGTAAGTGACAAAAAGTCAACATATCAATGTACAAAATACAACTCACAACAATGTGAATAACTAAAGCCATTTATTATCAATGATTCATTTGCCTTTTTTTCTAGATTTTCTTTAAGTCTACCAGGTTCATATCATGCTCAATTAGTATTATTAGTATTTTGTTGAAGTCAAGTGTGATTTAGTACACATAAATCTAAAAATATTAACCATAATGGTGCCCAAATTCATATGAACAATATTCAAGTCCTCATAATAAGTTCAATTGCATTCTAAATTTCCCATTATTCGTTATTATATAATAATTTTGCATTTTTTTAGAGAGCACTACTCATCAGAATAGTTAAGGCATTACAACGATAATGCTATCAACCCTATATCAAACAATGTTTTTGAAAATTTTTGTTTAATTTATTTAATTGTTATTTTTTCAAACATGTCACCACCAATAGCCTTCAACCCCATACCTTCACTATTACAATACAAATCTTTCTAATCAATTCCAATATTTAGCCAACAAATATATTTAAATAAGGCTCTCATTAATCACCTCCCATATTTAGCCACACTAGTAGAATAATATAAACTCTTCAACATGACAAGTATTTTTGTCCTCCCATCATCTTTCTTCTTGGCCAATTCATCGATGATGTGATCTTGATCCACCAGTGTGAGGTTTGTCAATTTCAATCTACAATTCTATGATAATACTAAATAACGTGTTTTTTTTTTCTCTTGGGTTATTTTTTTTTTCTTACAGACAAGTTGAAATGGAGCGCATGGGAAGCGACTTTGATAATGAGAGTATCAGAAGCAATTGCAACAAAAAGAGTATTGGAAGCAATTTCGGCGAAGACAGTTGCAATACAAGAATACAGAAAAAGAAAAGAATAGATGAAGATGATTGTGACATTGCTTTACTTCTATCCGTCAATCATGCTAAGGGGATAGCCAGCCCTAACACCAGTCCCTTTAATATTCATAGGATTTATAAGGTTGGATCTTGGGTTGAAATTGGAAACATATGTATAACACCAGAAATGTATGGATTGCCAAACCCTAAATGGAACAAGGAATTCCACATCCCAATAGAAAATCCCATGGATTGTAAGTTTTTGTACTTAGAGGTAATTAAGACTTATTCCTAGACTAATCCAGGAACTTCCACCAGCAAGGCCTTAGTGGGAAAGATACATCTACCTTTGCCCAAACTCTCAACTAGAATATAGGGGCGTTTTTGCCTTGTGAGGTCTAAAGGGTCAGGATACGAGGCAGAGGGGCACATCATACTAGCCATGGAACTCACTAAGATTAAAAAGCATTACTAGTTTGGCTAATTAGTCAGAGTTTTCAGCAGCTTTTATATTTCTCTAATAAATAAGGAATTTGTATTTATTTTCTCAGTTTACTGAGAACATCTATGTTGATTTGTATTTGAATTTACTATGTTTCTCATTTTTCACATCTTTTTCTAATCTCATGGTCAATTTCCATAGTTTTTTTTTTTTGGAAAAAAAAAATTCTACATGATGCGGTTAGAGGTGATAATTTTTTATCTAGTTTGAAAACCCAGCTCAATCCTAACCTATATCATAAGGTCAAAACCCATCCAGACCTGTTATTATCCAATATCTTCAGGGGTGGGTAGGTTAAGAGCAAAGTAACTGAATTGTGGCAAAATAATTTAATTTTTTAATTTAAATTTTACAATAGAAGCTCCGAAATTTATTCATTTATTTATATTTGGCTATGTTTTAAGATTCTAATAATATAATTTTCAAAAACTAAATAAAGAACCTGGACAAGTCAAAACAATAAAAAGAATCTATTCAATGGTCACTTTAAATCAAACTGAAATCAAACAACTCACCTTGACTGTCATCTCAGCTAGAACTGTATGACTGTGTAACCTGGACATAGAGCTAAAGTACAAGTCTTCAAAAGCATGCATATAAAGAAAGTGACTCGAACCTTAGACATGTCAAAAGAAAAGAAGAGACGAGAACTAGAGATGTGCCAAAAGAACAAACTATAAACTCAAGACAATAATTGATATTAATGACTTTACTAATTATAGGGCCTTTACTTCCTTTGTAATTATAACTGAGATTTTACCATTTCATGGAAATCATAATAGACCTTTGGTGTACTAACAAGCCTAGCACCAATCAAAAGGAGTAATAACAATAGCACGTCAACATAAAAAAAAAATCTCTTGTATTACTTGCCTCTATCAAACTCAACAAATCTGCTTTAAAATAGAATTTATGCAGCGTATTCATCTAATTTCCATAAATAATCTATAAAAACTCACAAAGAGGCACATAATTTGTAACTAACTTTACTTTATAAACAAGTGTATGATCTTTCAATAGATCATGAAAGATATTTTTTCAAAATCGTCAGAAACAAACACATTAAACACTTTCATATATATGTGGAGAAATCTGAAAAGAGATTTTAAAAAAAAAAAGGAAAGAACTTGAAAGAGGTAAAAATCCTTATACCCGCCAAAATTCCAAAAACCAATTTGCATGGACCGACTTCAACCAAATAAAAAGTCTGTTCCTTTTTTCACCTGCAAAATATGTATCAAAATAGATGAACTCAATGTTGAAGATATATGAGGCCCATACAAGTAAACTCTAACTTTTGGGCATACTTCATAAATATGCTATTAAGCAAACAAGTGGAAATAGTCCATCAGTCTGAAAATTGGAGCAGAATTTGTATGAGATTAGAATTTACCCTCTTTTGAAACTTTATTCAAACAATAGGCATTTTACATAAATTTTTCTACCTTAATCAATAAAATAGTGTAAGGATAATATAGATCTGCATCACATAGCTTAATATTCTTTTATTGAAACAACATAAATTCAAGAATCTTATTGTTCTGAACCTCTCAAAAGAAGCAGTTGTAAAGTAAATAATGGCCGCAAAAGCCTGGAGTATGGAGCACAAGTTCGATTAAGGGACTTCTTCGCAGTGATCTTTAAATCTAAAATGAGCATCCAAAACTCACAAATGGAAAAAAAAAATTTGATTAGAGCAAACTATGGGCAATAGTTGATAAAAGAATCCTTGACATACAAAACAAATAGTTAGATTAAGCTACCAATTATGACGTAAAAAAATATGTGTGCATGTGTGTATATAGTTATAATTAAAGTTATTCAGGGAATACTTTTTTTTTTTTTGGATAGAATGCTCTTTATTTTAATGCTTACAAACTTAATTGCATTATAAAGACCATAAAGGAAGAGAGAAGAAGGGCATTCATTGGGTTGTCCTTCAAATCAATAATTTTGTAAGGAAAAGTAATATAATCTTAATAAGGGAAAAAGAATATTTAATGTGTTGTGCATGAAAAGAATCATTAATAGAAACCCACATAAATCAGATCAGTTTAGTTCGCAATGAAAGCAACAGGGATTAATATAAATATACAATATAACAATGTACAATTGATCAAATAAAAAAGCGATTTTAGCTGTTAGAGAACTCATTTAGTGTTGGTTTTCATCCTACAAGTTTTCTTAATGAACAAAATGCACCATATCCTCATTAGAGTGATTAATTGTGTTGTTTTTCACTACTGTATTTTGCAATTTGGACTAGTAAAAAGCCAAAGAAAAAAAAGAGTAACAACTTAACCAAATAGAGCCCTAATTAATGTGCCTAAGAGTCATATAAAAGTTTATGTTATATGCCCAACATAATCATCAATTTTACTCCAAAAAACTCAATTTAATTGGAATCAATAGAAAAATATTTCTGCAGTAGTCCACCAGAATAAGATGCAGGAAGTGTCTTATGTCGTGCAATAATCTAAGTTAGTATGTTATCCTGCTCCATCAAGGTTCAAGACTACTGCAGATATAACATTACATATGTAGTTACAATTAATCTAACCAACAATTTCTTTCCCCCCCCCGCCTCAAAATTAATCTCTCATAGATAATTTAGGCGGCGAATTTATTGATGCGCTTAGAATGCCACAACAGACAAATAGATTTCTTAACATGTATATCTATCATGTATTGCAAACTAGTAAATCTCAAAAACTCCACTCTCCATACCATTATCCTCTCAACATCTACCAATTACTAATCAAATCCCTCATTTATATTTTACTTAAAACTCAAACATCTCAGAAATAAATGGCTAGTTTTTAAGATTTCTAATACATGAGGAGTGAAAAAGTAGGGAGTATAGAAAAGGAAAGAACCTGATATGCTTGATTCCACAATTGAATCGGCGACTTTAAAACTTGTGATATGAAATCCAGGGTTTAGAACGTTAGAAATTAGATACAGAGATAACCGCATACATTAAAAGCTCTTTAACTACCATAGCATAGCATAAATAGCACACAGATTAAGCTATTGCAGTCATCATTTATAAAGGAGAAGAAGAGTGGTTTATTATTCATTTCTGGTTCATTTTATTTGTTTTGGCTTATTTGTTTGTACTATTTTTCAAATCTAAATTGTAAAAAGAAAAGTGAAGATTGAACGATGTTAAAGATAAACACAATCAGTGATGCTATGCTTCGGTTGTGTGCTTGTTTAAATAATTATTTAATATGCACTGATATTCTCTCTTATTTAAATACATATATATAATTAAGAGGGAAGTATAAAAAAAAAGTATCCTATAGTTGAAAGTTTTTGCACTTACGGAGCTGTAGAATTTTTTTTGATAATATGATATCCTGTGATAAATAACGTTAGTAAAATTTACCAAATATCTAAAATTTTTTCATTTTTTTTAATGCATCACTGTTAACTAATTTTTTAATAATTTATTAGTACGATGTAGATACACTTTACATGTCAGATACATCTTTTTATAAAAAATATTTAAAATTCATAATTCATATATTAAAAACCCTAAAGTGGTTTACAATCTCTCCAAAATTCAATCTCTAACAATTTTATAATGTTTTTATCAATTGAAATCCTTAACTAACAACTCTTATTATCTTTTATTATTATGAATGTGATTTGGAGGAGCTGAAGAAATTGTATTTACTACACAAAATATTATATCAGTTGTGTAACATCAATTCTCAGCAAGGCTAAGTTAAGTCACAAAACTTTGTTACTATATTTATTGCTTGTGGGCGAAGAAAAGGTGTAGAATTTTAGGTCAAGTTTGAATATTGAGGGTCGAATTTGTAATGGGTAAATGAATGTGGGTTATCAAGGTCAATATGGGTATGTGATTTTGGATTTTTAGGTTAAATGTGGGTCTGTTTTGTGGAGATTTTTAGGTTAAATGTGGGTATGTTTTGTGGGTATATTGGGTTGCATGTGCATTTCTTTAACTGTGATTATTTATTAACAAAGTAAATATTAACTTGTAGGTTGCCATGGAAATTGTAAACTTAGTTATACATTACGGAGGAAAATGAGAGAGTGAAAACAATTTGGTTTACTAAGGAGGAGGTATTAGGTATAAGGATGAAGTTTGTATAAATTATCTTTCTTAGCCTGAGTTGATGGGATATGCAGATGAATTAGGTTACATAAATAGTTGTTGTAAGTGGTTTCAAATAGAAAGAACAAGAGGGACTAAGGGTATGAAAGAAATTATAGTTGATAAAGATGTCTAGAATATGTTAGATTATAATAAAGGTTGTCAATATATACACATATATTTTATTGATATTGATCCTCCTATTGTTGTGGATGTTGGTGGTGTTGTTATGCCACTTAATGAGTTTAGAAATGTTATTAAGGAAGACCTGACAAAAGGCAGAGCTATTGAAGTAGAAATTGTAGACTTGGATAATAAGGATGTGAATGTGAAGGATACTGAAGGTGCTAATAAATTGGTGAATGAAGTTGCTACAAGTATAAATGAGTGTGCTGATGCGGGGGTGAGTGAGGTTACAAATGAAGGGGTGAGTGAAGAGGCTAATGCATGAGTGAGTGAGTTAGTAAATAAAGGGGTGAGTGAAGGGGTAACTGAGGCTGAAAAAGAAGGGGTGAATGAAAGGGTAATTAGGGCTAGAAAAGAAAGGCTAATACAGGGTTGGGTGATGGAGTAAAAGAATGGGTAAATGAAGAGGTATTTGAGGGTGGAAATGCAAGGGTGAGTGAAGGTGATGATGAAGAGACTTGGTCTAATGAATGAGGGTAGTGATTATGCACTTAGTGATGATGCAAGTGGTCAAAGTGATACTGATAAGTCCATTAGTGACTTTTATGATGATAGGGAAGGTAGTGATGATGATATTTTTAGTAAAGTGTATAAAGATAGTGACAACAGGACTAGTAATGGTGATGAAAGTCATGGTGAAGGTAATGTAATGAAGAGTAATGAAAAAGAAGTTGCCACTGATTTGAATGAGGTAGATTATGATGAATTTAATGAGAAACCAATAGATAGTGAGGATTTGCATAGTTTAAAAGGTTCAAGTGATAATTAACCTATATATCTTGAGTTTGATGAGGAGACACAAATGAAAGATCCTTGATTATATAAGGGTATGAAGTTCATTAGTTATGACACTTTCAGGAAAGCTTTGAAGGAGTGGGTTATCAAAAGAGGAATTTCATATTATTTTAATAAGAACAATCCTAAGAGGGTGACAACTTTATGTAAGAATAAGTGTAGATTTAGGATACATGATTCTTTGGTTAGGGACTCTAGCATATCCCAAATTAAGACATTTAAACCAAATCACCAATGTCCAAGAGATTTCTATAACCTACTTGTGACCTCAATATACTTAGCTAAAAGATACCTTAATGAGTTAAGAGATAACCCAAATTGGGAAGTTGGTGCAATGCAAAAGCAAATTTAGAGGGAGTCAGGACACAAGGGTGTCACTTGCTAAGTATTATAGAGCAAAAAGAAAGTGTAAGAAGTTGATTGATGGAAATTATAAAGAGCAATATAAAAGAGTATATGACTATACCCACACTATAATGGTTACCAATCCGGGCAATCATGTGAAGATTGAAGCATCCTTGGCAATAATAATAGAAGAAGAAAATGAAAAGAATGCAGATGATATTAGTCCTCTACCTAAATAAGTTATAATGTTTGAGGCAATGTATATTAGGTTTCTTGCTTAAAAATAGGGGTATTTTGCTGGCATTAGACTAATAATTAATCTTGATGGATGTCATTTGAAGATATCAATGGATGGTCAATTTCTTTGTGCAATAAGAAGAGATGGCAATGAAAACATGTTTCCAATTTGGCTTGTATTAACATTGAGAGTAAGAAAACATGGAAATGGTTTCTAATCTTACTAATTGATGACTATGGTCATCCTATTGAAAATGGATGGGTCTTTATGTCAGACCAACAAAAGGTATGTTTAAGGCATATTATGTAGCATTTTGAATATATTATGTCTTCTTCCATTTATTTTAATATTGTCTTAATAATTATTATTTTTAGGGACTTATTGAGGGATTTAAAGAAGTCACATCTGGAGTTGAACATAGATATTATGTTAAAGACATGTATGACAATTACAAAATGATTTTCAGAGGATTGGAGTTTCAAGAAGAAATTATGGTTTGTTGCATCAACCAAAAAGACTGTTAAAGCTGAAATGGAAAAATTAAAATAGTTGGATGTGAAGGCATATAATAGGTGACGAAGCATGGTCATACCACATGAGCAAGATCAACATTTTCAACACATGCTAAGTGTTATGTGATCCAAAATAACATCAGTGAGTCTTTCAACTCTTATATTAAGGTGGCTAGGGATATGCCAATACTTAGTATGTTTGAGTAGATTAAAAAGAGGTTTATGAAAAGATTCCATATTAAGTACATTGCAATGCAGAAATATGAGAGTGAAATATGTCTTAATATGTAACATCTCTATCCCTATTCATTGGCATTATCACATGAATATATTCATTGCACAAATGATATGAAATCACATATGAGCATACGCACTATATCAAATGATATGAAATCTCACATGAACAGATGCACAAGATAAATAATCATTTAGACATGTGAATTGTAAAAACACGACAATGACAATTACACCGTTGCATTTGGGATGCTTAAACATATATGCAATGTTTGCATAGTTATATGACAAATTATTTCATGTTGTGTGCTTATTATAACATCATAAATAATGGTGTTTTAGAGCTTAATTAAAAGTATAAGGAGCATCTAAAAATTTGGAGATGGATGGAAGTGCTTAAGGAGTGAAGAAGAGGGACTAAAAGCAAAACTTTTAACTTTCAACCAATAGGAAACCAGCCCCAATCTTTTGACTTATTTAAGATAAGAATATAGACCATTAGGGTCAGATTTTGAGGAAAAA
>CATIWR010325357.1:0-52576 GCA_949677035.1 Omphalea diandra | reverse complement strand
GAAGAAGAACTTGAGGACTTAGAAGCACTGAACCAGACTCTTATTGTAAGGGAGCGAAAGAGCAATGATGAACTGCAGGAAGCCCGGAAAGAATTAATTAATGTGAGTAGTTTCTACTTTTGCAGTGTTAAAAGTCAACTTCGGGTAATCTTTTCAAGTTATGATAGAGGACATCTGCCTTTTTCATAATCTTGCTACACGTTCGTGTTTTGATTTTCACTCATGATACAATATTATTTGTGGTCCATATCCTTGCTACTTTAGGCGATTGGCTTGGATTATTTCATTTTAATTTGTATTGATTCAGTTGCACCTGAATATATTAAAATATTCAGATACAATTAGTATATTCAGATATAATTACTAAGACATGCAGTTTGAGTTGTTATTTAAATGCTTATTTGTTAATTTATCTAGTTATGTTTGAAGCTTGTAACCGCTGTCACTACCTCTTACTATACATCGCTAACTCACTTACTTTTCAGGCCCTGAAAGAAGTATCAAGTCGTGCTCATATTGGTGTTAAGAGGATGGGAGAACTGGATAGCAAACCATTCCTTGAAGTAATGAAGAGAAAGTTTAATGAGGATGAAGCAGAAGTCAGAGCTTCGGAACTTTGCTCATTGTGGGTGGAATATCTTAAAGATCCTGATTGGCATCCTTTCAAAGTCATTACGATAGAAGGAAAAGATAAGGTATGCATTTCACAAGCATCTCTTAACATCTGGCTTCCAGCTATTTATCTTATGGAAAATTTCATGCAGTTTAATTCAACAGCAAACATCACGTGCAGTTTAATTTCATGCCTTTGATATGACATTAGCACTAGAATGAAAACTAATAACAATAACAGGACAACTTTACTATATGAGACTGGAACTGGCATTTTCTTTCGCTTTCATGGTAACAGTATAGTTAGACTGATTATTCCTTAAATTCTGCTAGTTGTATATATAGTTTGGTACTCAATTATTTTTATTATTTATTATCCTATTCCCTGATGATAGCATCAACAAAATGGAGAAACTGGGCACATGTAGCATCTGTGGAGGGATGAGCCTCCAATTTGTCGCAATTTCTTCACATCCTGCCTTCTTTAATTTACTTAAATTATTTTTACTTTACTATATCCCAGATTTACATCTTTTGCAGTTATTCAATTTCCTGTTTTTATCTTCTTTGTTGGTAATGTGCTCTCTGCTATTGTTTTGAAAGAATTTATGCAGTGATGTACATGTTAATTGCAGTCAATGTGCTTGAAAAAATGACTTTTATGCAGTGAGGAACTGTTCAAAGATTTTCTTTTCATATTTAGCAACTGGACTGTTTAAGTTGTACAAGTTATTGTGTGATTCTGACATTAGCATATGCTCCATTTTCTGCCCTCTATTTGTAACTGACCTGATTGTTGCTTCCTTTGACAATGATATGGTCATATGGCATTATTTCCATTGGTTGGCTCAGGAAGTAATTAAGGATGAAGATGAAAAATTGAAAGGTTTGAGATATGAGATGGGTGATGAAGTTCACAAGGCTGTGGCTGATGCTTTAATGGAGATAAATGAATACAACCCCAGTGGAAGGTATATAATCTCAGAGTTGTGGAACTACAAAGAGGGGAAGAAGGCCACTTTAAGGGAGGGAGTCTCGTTTTTATTGAAGCAAATGCAAACAGCTAAACGCAAGAAGCTATATTGAAGGTTGGTACAAACCTCAATAGTTAAAAAGAAAAATTAATTATTGTTGATTATACTATCAACATGTCACTTCACTTTCTTTCCAATTTGCAGTGCATAATCATTGTCCATCTTGGTTATATTATTCAGGTTCACAATAACAATCTTGATTATAGTGTCTCAACAAAGGAAAGACATTTTTTTATTGGATTGTTGCTTTAAACGATGTTTCTAGTATCAAAAGGAGCTATACTTAGAGCTGATACTGCATAAGTTCTCATCATGAAAAATCTTCTTTCTTTTGCAGGGGACAAGAATGAAACTGTGGGAAATCGTTCACGGCAATTTAACCTTATTACGTGCTCTGCATTCGTCTCACGTTGTTAGCATGTTCTCATAGAACCACTGATTCTATTTTCAGGAAATAATGATGTCCAGTGCTGAGATGATGTGCCTCAAAACTGCAGCATGTCATCAGAAGACATGTTGATAGAATGAGCTGCTCTATGTTTCATGTTTTTACATGTTTCAAGTCATTCATATTTATGCAGGCTAGTCTCTCTTAATCCTTGTGTTTTAAAACTGTAGTGTATGCCTGGGCAAACTGCACCAGGTTCATTTCATTAGTGATATGTGATCTGGCTGGGTAGGAGGAATAACTCGCCTTATTTGTTGTAACTTGTAACCTATTGGAGGATGAATAACTCATCTTATTTGTTGTAACTTGTAAGCTATTGCATTTCATGTCGCAGCAGTTGCTGCTCCTATGAAACAACTAGCCTCGAATAAACTCTCCATGTTACATTTAGAATTGATGGTGTTGGGTAGGAAAGAAGCGGACTTAATCTACTTGACTCCAGATCTCAATGCAGATTGCGTTATATATGTAATGTTGTCCATGGAAGAAGCTTGGATTTTCAAACCACTACATTAGTTGATCATTTCTCTTCAAATCTGCGAGTCACATACTATTCAGTTGGTAAAACAAAGATACCCATAGGAATATATTTAGATTTTGGGACAGTTTGAACTTTTAGTGAAAATTATGAGAGAACATATCTTATCATCAACAATGGTGACGACATCTAGTGAAAGAAAGGGGCAATGACATTTTTGGTAGCAAGTCTCTAGCTACCCAGTTTTTGACAATGTAACATAGTAGAACATGTGCACCTGGAATGAAACTGAAGAAGAAGCATAAATATATATAGCTGAAGTTGAAGGACCAAAACTGACTCATAAAACAGTGATTAACTGGTGCAACTTCTCCTCAACATGGAAATGATAGAATGGTAAAGTGTACTTCTACTAGCTTCAATAAATCCTACAACACTCAATCGCTCATAAAAGAGCAAATAATTGTTACATCTGAAAGAGAAGAGGATAATAGTCATGATGCAACGCAAGGAAAATACACATTTGAACATAGCATCCCGACCTCAACCCAAAGGCTGAAAGGAAAGTAACTGATCACGTAAATTACTGGTATGTCATTAAAAGGGACAGAATGTCTTCTTGTTAACAGGCTTGTCTATTTCAACGATGAAAATGGCAGCCTTTCAAACTGTGAAATCCATATCCTAGCCACCTTAATTTAATCACTAGAACGAAAATAGTAATCAGTACTTTCAGATGATTCCCATTTAAAGGATAGTGAATCAGACACATTTGCTATTTCTAAGATTTGACACATTCTTGAAGCCCGTGGGATCATAAAAATTTGAGACAGAAACTCTTTCTTTTCCTTTGAACCAAGCTCGTCGAAAAGAAATACCATTTGGTTCAAGACTTCGGTATTCTCCAGCAAATACTGGATCAACTTCAGCTCCTCTTTTCGTCCCAAGCAATAGATAAATTTAATTGACTTCAGCCGAAACAACAAACAATTAGGTACCCAATCGGGTAGAACAAATTCAAAAGTCTCCTTGACATAATCGTGACAAATCAGACTGTACGCATTAGAACAAAAATCAGGAACCATCAAGAGAAAACTGATTGCCAAAGCACATTCAGTTCAAAATGTCTAAAGCGAGTGAAACCTCACCGTGTACAAGCAAAGATCTTGGAGAACAGGTGAGCATTTGAGAAAGTACGGCAACAGAATCAAGGCATGGCTGCAATCACTCTCAACATCAAGTCTTAGGCCAGTCAAATTATGAAAAATAGGCAGATCTTTGGCTTCACCATGACTGAGAACCTTCAGTAACAAGGATATAAAAAGCAAATGACAGCCACAGGAGTATAAACATGTGCTTAAAATATACAAATTTATGTAAAATCATAGAAAACTTACTGCAAGGGTACTCAGTGATAATGATAGAATCTTAACATTAGATATTCCTCGCAGAAGCTGAAGCACATGATTAGCAATGTCATTCTTGGAAACTTAAAAAAAAAAAAATCCATGAATCCAACATTAATGAATGCCTTAATCAGGGACAATGAATTCTTTAGCACTAATGTTGGAAAGAAGTCATCTGCAAGAGTAAGGTATTCAAGATTTGGAGCAGCAATCACAATTTCTCTGGTGACAGGAACAACGAGAACGGGTGCTGGCAAACATATACTTAAACCTCTTCAAACCAGGTGCAAAGACAGTACGAGGAATATTTTTTTGCTTGCGAGAATCTATCACCAATTCGCAAAAAAAGCTTCTTCTTTAATCCTTTCTGGGATTACTTAGCAAGATATGGAAGATTTTAAGATAAGGAAATGAACTGTATCAGGAATAGTTTGTTCCACTTTGCCTTCAAGCTTCAGAACTACCGGATTTCTGAATGTAAAAGGCTACTTGGCAAGTCCAAACGATGATCGTACGAATGTTTATCATAAAAAATCGAACGTAGCAAAAGATGAACTTCAAGTTCTTCAACACGTCGTCTACTTGCAAAACTTATCCATTCAGCCACATGCGATTTATCAATATTATGAGCTTTGAGACAAAATCTTCCAATGAGCGGCGAATTATAAGAATGAAGTACTCGTTCTACGGATTTTCTAAACTATAGTTGATTGAAGTCCCTTCTCCTTCGGTGCAGGCACCTCGTATTGGCTTCAAGAAGACAAAAAGGCAACCCAAGTCCCAAACATCCAGCATGCAATAATGGGTGTTGGTTGAAATCAAGATTAGGAACAGAAGCCCACAATTTCACCCATCTTTTGGATAAAATGGAGGTTCTCACAGCAAATTTTGTAGGAAGAAATGAAAGTATGTGAACAATAATTTCATTAGGCAAACTGCTTAATTTATCAATCAACTCTTCACTACTGTCATTGTTGAACTCCTCCGTTGATCTTTGTTTCTTAGAGATCAAAGCCATTGACAATCTTCCGCTTTTCCTAAGACAAGACTTGGAAAAAAAAAAAAAAAAAAAAAGCGAAAACCCATAAAAGTTCTAACTATATAGCAAAATAATTTCCAGCCAAAATAATAACTTTGCTGGTTCTTGCACTGCACAACACAGTTTTTGCATATATGAACAGAAAACAGAAACATCAAACCCGAAAAACAAAGAACCCATACCAGGAAAGGAAACAACTTTATTATAGAGAACTTCTGCTACTAAAAAGGGAAGAACAATGGGACTGTAATGAAGCACGAAAGAGCAGAGTGTAGTGAAAAGCTTGAACAATCATACCTGAGAAAGAAGAAAATATGGATGTGATGATTTCTTCACTTGGTTCCTTCTCTAACCAGAAAAAGAGTTAATTTCTTCGCTTAACAGAAAGGATTTTGGATGTTCTTCTTTTAACGTGACGTAACCTCTTCACTGAAAAAATTGTTAGGTTTAATGACGATTACGTGCATGAACTGTTGCTGTCTTTGTAATTTAAAAAAAAAAAAAAGGAAAAAAAATATAAAATAACCAGAAAAGAAAAGTAATAAAAAAATAAAATGGAAAAAATAAAGAACAAAGTAAACTATCAAAATATACAAAAACAGTAGATATTATTTTTTTTACTGTACTGATTGTTTTTTACTTTCTAATTATATAATATTATTTGAAATACAATTATAAAACCATGTCTTATGCAGTATTAGGCTTATAATATAAGTTTGATATAGAAACCATGTCTTTTTTTTTTTTTTAAACACTTTTGGGAGTCCAAACGTGGTTTGGTTATAATGTGGATTTGCTGATTGATTAGTTACTAGTCAAATGATTATTCATTTAGTATCCAATGAGCTTGAATTAATTCCTAGCTAATGGAAATTTACAACCAAGAAAAATATTAATAAATGGCTTGAGATTGATTCATTTTTTTTATGCTGAGGTATGAAAAGAATTTTGTTTTTATTATTCATTTGTGCGTATTTGAATATTCTAATTTGTTAAATATCAATAAATTAAAAGATTTAGAACAAGAGATTAAGATATTAATTTAATTAAATAAGATCTGCTCAAAAAAATTAATTAAATAAGAATTTATAATAATTAGTGATATTTATTGTGCAAATGGAGATTTACAAATAGAAATTACTTGCAAAATGGACTGACCTCTTAATAATTGAAATCATGAATTTTGTTTTAGCATGATGAAAAAACCAAAAATATTAACCGGAACTGGGCCAGTGGGCTTGTGTAATGGGCTCTGTAAAAGCCCTAAGGTCCACTCACTTCTATAAGATGAAAAAAACCTAGCTCTTCACCTTCAATTTCTCTAGCCGTCACGATGTTCCCTGTGATTCCATCTGTTATTTCTTCCACAGCAATGGCAGCTCAAATTCCTCTCTAGGGTTTCATAATGCAATACTGTTTTGCATTGCATGTCTGTGTTTACTAATATATAAAGCTAATGGTTGATGGGTTATGATTTAAAAGAGAGAGGCTTGAGTGGGGGTTTTCAAGTAACAAAACCCATCTCGATTGGTAGTTGGAGAAAAAGAGAGGCAGGTGATGCCGCCGATCTTCTTGAAGAGCATGGCTTAGGTATCCCCGATTTGCCTCCTTTTTTCTCCTTTGTTTCGATTTGGGTTTGTGTCCACGATGACGGATCTTTCAATCCTTTACACTTGATATGAACCCATTTCTTCAAAAATCTTCTGTTGTATTCTTGAGTGCTTTGCATGTGTTGTTTCTTGTTGTGAGGAAGCAATTTTTAGCTTTTTGTTCTCTCACTTGACAACAGTGCACACATTGAAAGCTTGATTGCTATCTGCTTTTCCTCGAAGAAGGAAACTGCCTTCTTCTGGGGAAAGTAGGGATGTGATTGGGCAGCGGCCAGACAACCGTAGGGATGGTTTCCACAGATGGCGGGTTTTCTTGATCCCGCTGTCTACTAAATTCCATCTCACATCTTTCTTTATAAATTTTTATCTGGATTTTGAGGTTGTCCAACAGGTGTTTAATGATATGCGTATAAGACCTCTTTTACCAGGAATTCAGCTCATCTTGAATCCTGGATATTGTGGATTTCATCTCTGAGACACTACTCTACTGGACAAGCCCAGTATCACTGAACTGAATCTTGAATCCTGGACATTGTGGATTTTATCTTTGAGAGACTACTACTCTACTGGATGATTCCAGTATCACTGAACTGAGTCAATGGCTGTTTAATGATGTCAGGGATACGGTGCCAAAATTTTTTTAGCAAGTTGAATATGGAAAAATTTCAAATGCTCCTATTGAAAGAGATGGCAGTAAAAAAGTAAACTCAGTGCATCTGTAACACGTTCTGTCACTGGCAGCCGTAAGCCATGACCATCGAAAAATGGATTCAGATTGTAGGCAATAGGGGTGCACCTCCAAGGCTACGAAGTACAAACTATGGTAGCCCTATTGCCTTCCCTCAGGATAATGTTTTGTTGAGCATCTAGTTTTTGAATTTTGATTATTGCAAGTAGCTCAAACTGAAATGTGTTAGAAGCTAATCATCAACATGCATATTAATTCTGGTTTTAAAAATTTTTTACATTTATCAATTTTGATATATAAGCAATCAGACATTGTATTATTTAATTAAAAAATAGTTAGTTAAATAAAAAATAAGGAAAAGGCATAAAAAGAGAGAACAAAACAGTCTAGAAAAAATAAAAAAAATGATTATTTATAAAGAAAGAACAAAATACTCAAAAAGAAATAAAAATTGATTATTTCTATCAATTAAATAATAATGATTTAAATAATAATTTAAGTTAGATTAATTTTTTAAAAATATTTATTTTAATGTTTTTATATTAAAATGTAAAGAGAATATTAAACAAATAACATTATAAAAAAAGTTTTTAATTTATAATTTTATAAAATTTTATATAATACTTCACGTAATGCATGAGTTAACCAATAATTAACTGAGTATTTAGGAAATGTTGGAAAGGAGAAAATGTGTTTTTAGTTTTTATCTTTTAAAATTTAAAAGTTTTTTTTCTTAAAAATGAGTTGCAAAAATAATTTAAAAAATCACTTTTGATGACTTTCACAAGTTTTGAGATTCTCTTTTATTTTCTAAATAAATAAATAAATTTCAAAAATTATATTTTTAGTAATTATTTTAATTATTAAATTTTAACAACAAAAAAAAAAACAAAAAGTCAAAATTATTGTAAACATTTCTAAACATTGCAGATTTTTGCACCCACAATGTCCTCAGGATCATATGGTAGGTTCCTTTTGTCACACTCTATGCCTACTCCCTCTCTTTTTTTGGCATGTTTACAGTACAAAGCCTTCAAAGTCAAAGATCTGAACAACAAAGTTCAAGAAAAAGAAGAAAAATGAATGGTGAATAATTGATTTACTGTGACTAATGTGGTAAGAAAGAAACATTCAGATTTGGTGTATGTGGTATTCTTTTTATTTTGCTAACACATGTAGTGTTTCTCACCTCTCAATACCCAACAAAATCATGAACATTGCTGTGAAGTTTGACTGTTGAGGATTCTATTTATGGTAAATTTATGATGAAGAATAACCCCTTTGCTTGTGCTAACAAGAGGCATGGACTTATCAATGATTATTATCATCCATCTAATACTTGATGATATAAGGTAAAAAAATTTTAAAAAAAAATCTTCATATTCATGGCAAATCTCATACATTTTGTAGAAATTGTCTAAAATAATCTCTCTAAATTCAATTACAAAGATTTCATATTAATAAAAGTTCTCACATTCATAAGAAAACAAAATTACTTGCACTGGATATACATACCTAATAAATAAGATAAAAATATTTATATTAAATAAGAATATTAGATTTTTTTTACCTACAAAAAATAATATAATAAAAATTTCTCAAATAATTATGAGCGATTATTTTAGATCATTATCTCGTCGGATGAGTGTATGAAATGAAGATATACATTTAGTAAAAATAAATCTTTCATGACATATAAACTTATTGATAGATGATATGGTAGAATAAATCAATACATTCATTAAATTTAACTTTTTAAAAGGACATTTCATTTATTACATAAGATCACAAAAGAGATTTTTATTTATTGATTGAAAGATGCCAAACACTAAAAACAATGGACAAAGTGAGAGATTTAGCCTAAAAGGATAAAGGGCAAAGCACATTCGAGGATGAAAGTAAAAGTAGCACCTAAACCCAATTTGTTCAACTTGGGTTAATTTGTTAAAGTTCATTCGTTCCTTTTTATCCTATTCTCTTCAAACCAAATAAACAAAATTCAATATGCTTGACCAATAACATTCGCAAAATTAGATGCCAAAGCATTAAACTTTCAATAACCACACAATGGCCACTAAACAAAGACAATTAAATGTATATAAATATATTTATATATAACTTTAACATATGGTTGTAATTAAAGCTGCGGGCTACGTGCACCTAACTTGCAGCCTCTTCAGCTGCTCCTTACATTTCTCACTTTTTCACTTTTACCCCCTCAAAGCAAAGTAAGAAGCACATTCACCCCACCATCTTTTATAAAGTAAAAATCACACTTCTGTTATGAGGGAAAATTGGAAATATATTTAAAAAATTTAATTTAGACCCTAAAGTTTTTTCCAGTGAAAGTTTGCCCAAATTGCCAATTCGAAGGGACAATGTTCCAAGAAGTGGAGGTGCGTCTGTCAGTGCCTGTGACCCTGAATGAGAGTGACTGACCGACCAAAATAGCATTTGATTGCCAGTTTTGGCCCCAGTTACGGCTCAGGGGCATCCACTCTGTCTTTGAGCCCTTAACGCTCGCCTTCACTATATCTCCTGCACCTGCGACGTTGGTGATCAAAACTAGGTTGAAGTAACGGAACCCGTTGATAGTGAACCTGATTCCTCCTTGCTTTCTGCACGGCACCCTGTAGGCAAAATTGGAAATTCAATTATTCTAATGGATATTTAAGTAATTTCAAACGTTGATATGGACCTATCAACTCTAACGCAAATTGGAACAATGAGAATGTGATTCTGTGCGATCTTATTAAATGGACGGTCCTGATTTTCACTCGTGGGATTTTGTCACACAACTAGATAAAAGATCTAAAAAATACATAAAAATTTATGTGCTACAAAACAAATACTCAACGGTATGTACTACATACATTAAGGAATTTTTAAAAAGATGAAATTATCATAAATTGAATCTCAAATAATAAATTATTTTTTTACGTATATCTAAAAAATGAAACTTCCACAAGAAAAAAACTTTTTATATAATAAGAAGTTGTTGAAATATGGAAACAAAAGATTAACTGGATTCAGCCTTATCTATCTCGAAAATAAGGTTTATATAATAAAATATTAAATTAAATACTCTAAATGTTTTAAATACCAAATTAGGAAAAAGGCAATTGGTAAGAATAAAATTCAAACATATTCTTTTCTTTTATGGTAAAAAAAATCCATTCATTCACACCCCTTATTTGCTTACTAAAATATCAGTTATTTTAGTGATTAACTTTCCTAAAATTTCTTAAACAAAAAACACGCAAGAAAAAACAGAGCAAGACTTATTTACCGGCGATAAGAAACGGGGACAATTCCGGCACGGTACTCGGCGATCTTCAGGAACATAGGCATGGCGAGGTCGAAGTGAGGGCGTGGAGGGTTGCACCACCCGCCATTGTCACTAGGCAGAGCGTAGTTAGGAGGACAAAAATTTGTGGCAGTTATAAAGATAGATGGGCTACCAGAGTGGCACCACTGTGGGTCATTAGCGCACTTGATTTCGAAGCAGGCGCCGCAACTAAGCCCATTGTTGAACAGGGCTGTGCTTAGCGCTGCAGTGTTAACTCCATAGCCTTGGCTGTACAGATTTCCATATCCACAAGCACCACCTGAACACACATGTAAAATGAGAATCAAGATCGCTTATGTAAATGGGTTTATGTTCTTTCTTGGATTTGTTCAAGTTATAATTGAAAAAAATAATAATAATTTAGTAGTCGCGTCTGTCTTCACAAAATCATATATAAAAAGATTTTGAATAAGCATGTACCCATTGTTCCAGAGGCATCACTGCCGCCATAGAAAGTGGCATGGGCGCTCTGCCATCCTTCACCAGTGTATACACCAGGAATTCTTGCTTCAGCAAGTGACAAAAACAGCACCAAAGACAAAACAACAATTGCACTCCGAACTGCCATTGCTTTCCACTAATCTATGCAACAAGGAGGAAGAGAGAAAGGGAGAGGAATTCTTTGTTTTTTTTTTTTTTGGGGAGGGTGGGGTGTGAAGAGAAGGTCAAGAGTGGAGTGATATTTATGGAGGCTAGAGAGGGCAGGAAATTGTCAAAAAAAGGAGAAACCCAATAATCACCCTTAATTAGTGCTGTTTTTGTTATCTATTAGTAGAATTTAAACCAAAAAAATATTCTTCATTGCTTTTTTTACACCAACCTTGGCGGTAATCCCTTTCAACCTCCTTCAAGTTTTTATTTTACTCCTATTATCTATTTCTCTTTGTTGAGTTGACTAAAATGTCCTTGGGTTTATGCACCTTCTTTAGGGCTTTGGCGAAAAGGTAGGCGGGTATTATGGGAATGATGGAGGACGGAAAACAAAAGAAGGGATCAAGAGCAGCAAGGCTGATATGAAACCGCTTCGCTTCAATTGCAAGTTGTGCCATTGTGATTACAGGCTCTGTCCCAACATTAGGTTTCCTTTTTTGATTTTTTTTCCCTCCATTGAATAGGAGACTATAGGGGCGTAAGTTTCGTGGAATCTAAATAGCATGTCACTAAGGAATCTAAATAGCATGTCACTAAAACCGTATCGTCAATATCAATCAATACTGATATTGATTGATATCGAAAATTTTTTGTATACTATTTAGTAATAAAAATGTGTTTATTTGGATGAAATTTATTTTTATTTTTTTAGAATTGAAAGTTGTTTATTTAGATAAATGTATTTATTTTATTAACAAAAATGTGTTTATAATATTATATCTTGATTTGAATTATGATATTTTATTTATTGTTTATATTTATTTAAAAATCATTATTTCTATTGATTTAAAAAATATATATTATAATTTCGATATCGATATCAAATATCGTTAATATCACATTATATTAATGATATCGATTTTTACGATTTTCATCTTTAATGGTATTGATATTGATATTATATTTATATGACATTGGTAGCACGTGATATTATAAAAAGTGACTGTCACCGCGTTGTAAGGATTAGAACCCTAGGAGGTTGTGGGATTGAATTTGGAGGCTCCTATTTGGTACGAATTGAGAATAAGAACATGATGCTTTTTTGGGTGCCTCAGTACCTGACAACAGTTAGTGTAGGATGGGGGCAAATTTAACCAAAATCTTTTTGGGCAGCATAATCCATTGTTGAAAAGAGAAATTTTGAAAAATGATGTTGCATTATTTTATTAGTTTTGCGAAATTATTGTTAGTTTGCATTAACTAAACTTTAATTTACGTTCCAAACTTACTGTCATATAATTTTATAGATAATTTGAATATCATTGAGCTAACTTTTTATTTCTCTTTCAAAAGAAAGCGATAAAATTTCAAATTATTTCAATAAATAATTACTAAAATTTAACTTTTAGTTATACGATGTGTAAAATCAAAAGAAATTTGAATTTCTTTTTAACCACTTAATTATCTTAATATAAAAGCAAGTGATTTACAAAGAAAGTATTAGAGGGCCAAAAAAATGCAAATTTCTTTAAAAATTTGAGATATTTTTTTAATTTATTTTTTTAATTAATTCTTTAAATGTATTTATTTAATAGACTTATATATTAGAGATAAAATAATATTTCATAGTATATTTCCTAAAAGTTAATGAGATAAATTAAACATGTTTGATAATATAATAAAAAAATTCAAGATAAAAAAAAGATAGTGAGAGAGACAAAAGAAATAGGATTTTCTTTTTTTATTTTTTGAAAACAATATTTTATTATTGTTATCACTAGATATCTTATATATAAAAAAAAAAAAAAAAAAAACTTTCGACCCCTTTTATACAAGAGAAAATTTGACAAATAAGAGAAACACTTTTCATTAAAAATCTATCTTCTATTTACATTAAATGTCTCTGATTCCAGCATACTCTGGTCTCTTGATCAACTTTCATGAATATATTATATATAAGAAAAGTGCCTATTAGCTTAACTTGTGCTGGTGGTGTAAGCTACTCGATCATTACTTTGTCTTGTTCGACTACTCATAATACTCAATTATTATCAATGTTGTTAATATACTTTTTATGAAAAAAAAAATATGAATTAAGTATTATATAATCTGATTTTCCATACAATAATTTTTAAAATATTATTTTTTTTAGAAGTTACTTGCCTAGAAGAAAGAATCTTCACACCAAATGAAACCTAACATCAATCTCTTTTTAATGTAAGACTTTCATGCGATTGATTGCCAATGCTATTACCAAATGTGATGAACTCTTAAGATTAGGTATTATATGAACAGTTAAGTAGAAACCCAAGTCAAATATAACACAAATAAAGGTTGGTAACTCTTATACAGTAGCCAAAGAAAATAGAGTAAATAATCAAATGCAAGAAAGTCAGTCATAGAAGGAAGGAGTATACCTTTCTTAAAAGTAGAAACCATATTCACAACTCAACGATATACCCGCCAAATTCAAGAATTTTGACTTGAATTTCATGGGTTGAGAGAGGTGGGGCCTACAAAACTATCCGGATTTACCGGTCCACGTATTGCGCCGTGCATTAGCCGTACGTCTTAGTGGACTCTCGCTCAGGTCTTCAAGGGCAGGGCGTTTTATTTTGCAGTCTTTTTTTTTTTTTTTTTTTTTTCTTTTCTTTATTAGCGGAATTCAATAGCCAAAGGTACACGTAACGCAAATCAGATTTGATTTAGTAGGATTGAGTTGTCTTTAATGCGGTTAAATTGCAAGTTTAAAAATAATAAAATATTTTTTAAGAAGTTAAAAGATAACTTTTACATTTATTTTTTAATTAAAACTAATTTATAATTTCATAATTTTAAAATCGACTCTAATATTAGTAAATAGGTAGCTTATTAATATGAAAAGAGAGAATAAGTGATTACAAACTTACTTGTTTTACCATAAATTTCGTAATGTTAACAAAATTTCGAGTTCCTAATATCAAACTTTGAAATTTGCATCATTTTCAATATGATAAAATTTGTATATTTTGAGAATAAAAGGCTATATATTTTATTACTTTAATAAATAATGTAAAATAGATATACAAAAGATAGTATGATTATATTTTTTTTTATAACAAATTTAAAGATAAAATTACATATGCAATCTTTAATTCAAATGATAGATAAATTAATTCATAAAAATAAATTGTATTGACAGAGCATTTGATCGCACTAATCAACGATAAATAAATTTCACTCGATGATAATTTTTATTCACTACTTGACTATTTAGTCTTTTTTACAAATTCAATCTGAATTTTATAAATTATAAATTTACTATAATAAATATCTGAACAATTTTTTATATTGCAAACTAATCATTAAAATATCAGATTCAAATGTTAAAATATCAACTTCTAAAATGAAAACATATAATGACAAAGCACACAACTCTATAATAATATGAGAATACACAATTTCAAGATCTAATATATATATAAATATATATATACTTTAAAAATGACTAAATTAAGATATTATATTATCTCAATATCTAGATAGATAAAGTAGAATAAATTCACTAAATAAGAAGATTTGAACTTTATTCTAATAAAAAATAAAATAAAAAAGACTGATCTCTTCCTAAAATGGCTAAAATTAGCCTCTTAAAATCTGATCATAGAAGGAGCAAAAGGGGAAAATAAGAGAACAAAGTGAGTGAGAAATTAAAACTTACTCATTGGTTGTGAGAAATTTTATACATTACTTTTTAGGAAATAACATATTTTGGTAATATATAATTTGATATAAACAAGAATTGTAATAATAAAAATAGTTTGTTTGAAGTTAATTCACATGTACCTTAAAATGTTTTTAAAGAAATACCTTAACCGAAATCTTATTGAAAAAGATAATTTTTATATTGATGAATTTAATTTAATCGAAATTGGAATTCACATTTAATTTGAAATTAAACATGTTGATTAAAATTTAAAATAGTCAAATCATATAACCCACAATTTAATATAAAAATGATTACACAATTTAGAAAGGAAAAAAAAATAAAAGATAATCACATAACATAACTCATAGGATTCGAATCCAATCTACCACAACACGTAGTACAACCAAATTAAAATCATAAAAAAGAAAAAAGGATATAAGAGCTTAGAACGGTTTGGACGGTGGATGGGGGCATTATTAAGGATTGAGGCAGCCAGCCAGCCAGCCAGATAGAATCCAAACTGTCCAATCGTACCAACCAAATCTTAGAAATCGACCACGTCACCAAAATTATTAAGCCGTTGTTCAACAACACGCTCCCATCCACCTGTCACCCATTAACACCTTGCTGATGAGCTATAGCCTATACTAATAACATTTTCACCAATGAGACTGCAACTCATTGCATGTGAAGTTGCCACCCAACATTTCAATCTATCCTCTTGTTTCTGCTGGAAATTTGATCATCCCATCTTCACTTCGTTTTCCGTTTTCAAAAGAATATTAATTACCAATTAATAATCAATTAAAAAAAAGGTTTTTTGCAAGATATTTTTTTTACTTATTGTTATTAGATTAATACATGTATTTATTATAATTAATTGTTCTTGACTATTGATATCCATATATATTGACCGCCGATGATCAATCAAACTCATAAAAATTTTTATTTTTTTTAATGTATTTTTTATATTAAATATAAAAAATATAAATAAAAAGTGTTTGTAATTTAGATTTTGTTATAATCTTATAAATCAAAGAAAAATAATATTTTTATAGTGTATCTCAAATACTAGAAAATATATTATTCACAAAATATTTTATCATTAAAAAATATTTATCTTAAAAAATATTTTATATAAATAAATTATTTTTCATGAAATAAACAAATGTTTATAAATTCTTTTTTAATTTTTTATATCAGTTGAACCGTTTAGCCCAATATTACATTCCTATAGTTGTAGAAGGAGATTAGTATTATTTTATAATTGCTAATTAAAAAATTGGAAAGAAACTTAATTATTCCAAACCTCAAAGAAACGAATTAAATATCGTCTAGAAGGCACTCAAGCAGTGATTATATTATATTTATATAAGAGAAACTTGCTTGAATTTCTTCTCATCTAACTTATAATTTGTGTTATACTTTTCTTAATAATATAGCTAATAATCTATGCCTATCGTATATTTCACCTCAAAATCAGTGCTGCCTGTATTTATATAAGCAACTATGTTGCACACAAAAATACCACTAACAAACTTCTGTTATCCAACCTATTCATTATAACCAGAAGATTGTAATAAGTTCCTATGAAATTATAATCCTTCAGCATTTCCAATGTATAAGTTATATTCAGTTTATTAAGGGTGAAGGAGTATTGCCAATTAAGTTATACTCAGTTTACCAAGGGTGAAGGTGTATTACTAATTAAGCACATATACTGAAAATTAGTTTCATAATTTAATGAAAAGATCATACTATTTAAAAAAGGAGTGCTATTAAAAAATTAAAGAGCATAGTTGAAATGAGTGAAATAGATTAGGTCCGATATGAATTGAGTTTATAGATTTATAATTCAAATGTTATTAAAATGATTCGAATTAACCATACTTTGTTAATTTTTATTCATCATCAATGTGAGCTTTAAAGTATATGCAAGTATAACATAATGATGAAATGCATTTTGTGAGAAGTGATAATTTTAATTTTGATTCTCTCTATCCACCATTATGGTCAGATCTACTGAAAGGAGAAGGCTGCTCCTTATTGTGTAGTCCAGACTGTTATTTCAGCTTATTGAATCTCTCATAAATAAAAAAAAAAAAATATATGAGATTTTAATAGATGCTATAATTTGAATGAATATTATCATCAATGCAAAGTCTCCTGTACAATATTTAAAAGAACAAAAGGAGAATACATTGTGATTTCTTTTCATTTGGGAAATATGTATTTAAACTTAAGTCTTTATCCAAAAAAAATATATATTTATCTAATTAAGCTTATATCCGCATTTTATCATTCTCCATGTCTCTTTCTCTTTCTGTTTCACAACTTCAAAACCTCAAAGTCTCCTACTCTGAATTTTCGCATTCTGCAAATCTCTCAAACTAAATTTTAACTCATATTTCCATAGTCAAAGCTTTTCATTTCATAAGTAATATAACATCAATTAATCAGTATTCATTGGTCAGTTACCAATGGAGAATTAATTAAATGAAAACTATTAATTAAAAAATAATATCGCACAATTCCATGCTTTTACAATTAAAATTTCATGGAATTACTTTAATTTATTTCATTTATGGGAAAATCTTTATTTGATAGAATATCCTAACTTGGTGGAACTACTTGTGGGCACCCATTATTTGATGGACGAAACACTTTAAAAGTTAATAATTTGAGTATGTTAGCACAAGAGGAGGAACATATGCCTTAATTCAAAATTTTAGATTTATGAATTTTTCCAATTTATATACATTTATTAAAATTTTCTTTTTTAATATGAGATGATGAATATTTGCTTTATTTTAACATAATATTTTCTATTTTTTAAAGTTCTATTATTTACTGGGCTCTACATCAATTAGTTGAATGCCTGTTCAATAATAAAAATGATTTTTAATTATTCATTAATGTTATATTATTAAACACTAATGCAGGGAAATTGATACTTAAATACTAATAGCGCAAAATTACAAGTACTAACATGTAATATTTTCAAAATTTGATCGGATAGATCAGTAAAATTAAAAATCGATCAATTAAAAGAATGATCAAAATGAATAAGAATCAAAATCGAAAATTGAATCAAAATCTATTCTACCTAAAATTATATCATTTTATGAAAAATTTAAAAACTTATTATATTATTTAAAAAATATCTTTCATGATTTTATAATATTATACTATATTTAAAAATATTACATATTAGATATAAATTTAAAAATTTGAAAAA
Source organism: Omphalea diandra (assembly GCA_949677035.1). Taxonomy (NCBI): domain Eukaryota; kingdom Viridiplantae; phylum Streptophyta; class Magnoliopsida; order Malpighiales; family Euphorbiaceae; genus Omphalea; species Omphalea diandra. The sequence goes on along the minus strand of CATIWR010325357.1, from coordinate 34,395 downwards.
TAAGTCATTGAACTAAATTGATTAAATAAATCAAACTAATCAAATTAAAAATTGACCAATTAATCGATTTAGTCCCAATATGATATTAAAAGTAGTGCTAACATGTCATAAAAAAAAAAAAAAACACATACATAATTTTTAATATTGATAGTGCAAAATCGTAATATACTTTTTCCATACTTTTCTTTTATCTTGTTTCTATTAGACTATGGCTAACCAAAAAAAAAAAAAAGAATTTCCAACCTAAAGCTCTTATAGTGATTTATTTATTGTTACCACGAATCATGCTAACAAGAGCACCAAGTAACAGCTCTAGTGATTATCATATAAACGCTAATGAAAAGCAGCAAAATCAACTGTACCAAAATCTTCATGCGTGCTTCTTGTGGAAAACTTGCCTGCTCTTTATTGGACCATTATCTATTGGATCGAAGGGTCCATTTTCCCTTGTCATGTCTCCTCCTAACTTATGTATATATGACACCCTACATTTATAGCCTCCATTGAACTTTACGCAATCCCTAAAAAATGTTCCAAGTTTCTTGAGCAAGCAAATTTCGGAATCATATCTTATAATCTTTTTTCTCTTTCCATTACTACTTTTTCTTTTCTTTATGTATATATTAATTATTCAACTATATGTTTATCGATAAATTAGAAAAATTAAGAAACATAAAAATCATATATATTTTTCAAATTCCCATAAACTAATGGTGTGTGAGAAAAATCAAAATTATTCTTGAAGTCTCACTTGACAGTTAAATTTTTAAGTTAAATGAATTTTTGACATAATATCACAGTGTTTATAATTGTAATATATAAATTTTACTAGATGTTTTAATTAATTATTAATTGTTTTTCTCCATGCTATATTGATATATAGATTGACAAAGACAAAAAAAAAAAAAAAAAGTTCTTTATTGTGATATCTTACTTACTTTCCTTGATCAGTAGGAGAAAGGAGGGTCCTCATTCAGTGCTTTTATGTTTTGACTCTTAAACTATGGCTACTCTAAGCTTAATGAAGACCAACTAACTCAATAACTAACCTAACCATTAACCAAAGGGAAAAGGTTGCAAGGAGAGACCTTTTGTGTTTTGGGCCATGGTTGCAGAGTTGGTACAGGCAAGGATTAGTTTCTTTAACCTGCAAGAAATTGAACCTACAAGTACTCACTTCTGCCCTTGCAATTTTGATTTAATGTTTGTAGGACCATATAATAATCATGGCAATGATGTTCGACAAGTCGTAACCTAACATATTTTGCATAAATGCATCATCCACGTTTCTGAGGTAGCCATTTGAATGACCCCATTAAAAGTTTTAGACATTGTGTGTGTATATTACAGTTGGTTTACAAGTTCAAAATTTCCAGCATGAATATGATTTAGAGTCCAGTTGCCATTGCCCTTTAGCAATCTATATGTTACGAAAACTTTAGTTGTTGGGTTACCATTTTCCCACATTTTTTCGAGTTTCAAAAATTTTGTATTTTTCTCACAATTTTTCACATATATTTTATAAAATATCGTTTTCTTATGGAATATTTTCTGTTTTCTAATTTCCTCACTTTTCGGTTTTTATAATACATAGATAGCAATTAAGATGAAAATCATTTTAATAGTCTATACAATCTTATTAGGGTAATTATAGTCTTTTCTTTCTGATGAATTTAATTTGATTAGAGAACGATTTCACAACCTCACAGCAAGCCATTCAATTGAATATTTCAGTCTACAATTAATTGAGTTCAGGCCAATAACATAAACATTAAAGCCTGAGAAAGCAAATGGCCACAGTGCACCTGTGTGAGGGTAATCTATCCTTCCAGAAACTGGTCCCCATTCCCTAAATCCTGTGCACAGGTGTGAGGATAATCCTTCCTCCCAGAAACTGGTCCCCAGTCCCCAATACATAACTCTTTTGGTCGCTCCCATGAAAAAGGTTGTTTCTGTAATGAGATTCATATAAAGATTTTTTTTTTTTAATATATGGTTACTCAATTAAGGTATATAAATTAAGATTTAGTTTCTCTTCCATGATAAATAATGAAATATTAAATCTTAGATATCCTTATTGTACAATCTAAAAAAGTTTGTCTACGATGATCTGAAGAGTACATCTCTTATATTGTTCCAGTAAATTATCTAGATGATTAAAAGAGTACCCTTCTCATATATATTAGTTTAAGGCATTTGAAAAAATTTATATTTTGAGTACTGATTCCAAACAGAGACAAGTCAGAAAAAAAAAAAAAAAAAGTGTTTAGAGAGGTCAAATTGCAAGAATTAAAAAATCTGAAACTATAAACTAACAACAATTTAAATGATTGTCAAATTACTAAAACTTATATTTTTTTAAGAAAGTTTGGGACTCCGTTCCGTTGCTGGCTTTAATAATCAAATTCAAATGAATAAAATAAATAAATTTCTTTAATCATTTAAACTAATTATTGAGATCAAAGATTTCTAATTGAAAAATGGAAAAGAAATTTAAATAAATTGATCTATCACATCATTTGTCGTGAATAATAGAATTTTTTCTTTAAATATCAGAGGAAGAAATTATACGAGTGAGATTCTAACTCTAACATTCACTCTAAAACAATCTTAGTTTTATTATTATATTATTTTTTTAATAATCTTACCCATAAACTAAACTAAGATACCAATTTTATATATATAAGAAAGCTCATTATAGTGAAATGTGAATTTTTTTTAATGTGTAAATTCTTTTACATGGGCTTAACTTTCAATTAAAGTAGATTTTTTGAAATTAAGCAAAAGAACCCTTGTAATCCTACTTTAGGATTAAAACCATAATAATTAATAAAGTGGAAAACATGATCATTTGTGAATTGGATTAAACCTCGGAGTCGTAGCAAAATGATTGGCTTCATATTATTATATATGGACTCCATCAAATCTACCCAATATATTGTTTCCGATACAAGCATGTTCCAATACTATGTAATAATTCTTCTTTTTTTTTTATCTAATTCAATAAATTATTTTTAAAAAATTTAAAAGTTTCACATAAATAATATTTCAAATATTACAAAATCAGAAAAAAATTGTATAAAATAATAACATAACGAAATCATATTTTTAACAGTTGGGTTTCGAGCAAATAGTATAATTTTAAAAAATATTAATTTTCATAAATAACATAATTTTAGATTAAATCGATTCATTCCTATTTCAATTTTGAATAATTTTTTTTTATAGTTTTGATCAATTTTTATCTTTAATTGAATTAAATTATTAATCAATTTTCAACTTCATCAATTCGATTGATCAACCTGATCCTATTCTGACTCTTTTTGTTATATAGCAGAACCAAACATATATTAATAATAATCAAATTAAAAAGGTCTAGGGTATATACCTTATTCCGAAAGAATATATAGATCTACCATTAGCTATAAATAGCAGCTATTATGGAGGATAATACATAAAGAGAAATTTGCTGAAAAACATTAAATCCTTGCCTTGAAAAAGAAGTGAAATCAAGTTCAGCTAGATATTCATGTCAAGATGAAGCAAGTAAACATGTATATTTTTAGGAGGCAACTTGATTAGTAGGTCCATTCTATTCCACCACTCAGTTCACATGCCATTACTCAATTGAGAACCACTAACCCACAAGTTAAACATTAATTGATGTACCTAAAAGGATTATAAATAACATTGAATTTTTAGAAGTGGAGTCCTTGTCTTGTAGTGTTAGCAGTTAGGAATTATGAACATGGCCCGCTGGTGAATCAAGTGTTTTCATGGCAAGGTGGGTGCTCATGAAATTGTCAAAGAGTAGAGAGTTTTAACAAAATCCAGAAGGGCTTTTCATGTGTGCCCAACTGATTCATTTGATTCAAGCAATGAGTAGTGCATAAAGAGTAAACAAGGCTCACTTTATATAGATGGTATTTTGAGGTAGCTGTTTGGTACAGCAAATAATTGTTTGCCCATGATTGCATGTTAGTGGTCTTTTGGGCCCTGAGACAGGGTAGTGCAGTGCCTATTGTTCTCTCAGCTAACAATTGAGATCCTAATCATGCCCCAATTCCGAACAACAGCGACTCCTTTTGTTTGCAAATATATTAGCATGATATGAATGAACTTTTGTGACATTGATGAACACTTTGTCATGTCAAATTGTCAAAATCAGTTGATCTCATATAAATAAACCTTTTTTGCTTTGCCCAAATACCCATTTTGTCTCTCAGGCTTGAACCAGGGAGGGACTAGGGGCGGAGCCATGAGTTAGTAAGAGGGGGCCATGTCTACTCCAAAATGCAAAAACTCTCCTTTGATGCATGGATTAATTTTGGAAATTTAAGGTAGTTTTTCGTAACATTGGCCACCCCAAAATCTGGATGAAAAGAGCTGGCCATCTCTCCGGTTTGGGCTTGAACCAGCAGAAGTGGGCCTCCTCCGCATGAGCTATGGATTGAGCCACTGGACGAATTAACTCCTTCAGCACTTTTTCTCTTCTTTTTTGTAAGGATTTTTTTTTCTTTCTTTTATTAATTAAAACCTTCTGAAAACATATATACCTGAGAACTTTCAATGTAAACCTGAAAGTTCTCCAGGCTTGTTTTGATTAACAAAGGGATTGATCTTTTGTTCATTTCAAATTCTACGAATCCATTTATTTCTTTTTTCATCAGAGCGACTTTATCATATATTCAACAGATTTTAATTAAGAATTCAATAACACTTCAGTTATTTACAAAAACCATGAGATTTCAATCTCAAACCTTTTATTGATACAGAATTCAGTAGTAAACTTTCTTTTCTTGTAGCAATTTTATACCTCACCACTAAATCTCCAGCAAATTAATACTTGAATAAACATTTGTGCTCTTCACATTGGAAAGAAATACAAAATTCATTGACCTCATGATTAGCTGGCCAACCTCAGATCTGATTCTACTAGACAGTTAATCTTTTCTAATTCTTTAAATTAACTTTAAACCCATTTTTATAAAGACTTAATCTAGCATAAACTATCTCAAAAATGACAGTTGTACTTGGGTGATTAATGTATAAAGTTTAGGACATATATTAGGCATCATGGGTGCTTTGTCCTCTCTATACATGTATCTTCTGGTGAGTTGTGGCATCCTCACATTTTTCTCACCCTCAATTTGGCCCTCTATCTCAGCTTTACATCTTTTTTTTTTACCTTTATCTAGTGAGGCAACAAGCTGGCCTAGCTAGCTTAAGACATGCTGTATGCACAAGCCATCACATGATGGTATAAAAACCTCATCAAATCACATGGAATTTCCCCTGTCCATATGAAAATTATCATGTGATGAGGGTTTATAGTTAACTGCCATAAATACTAAATTATCTCATCCTCATGATCTAATTATTATTGGATGTATCTGATAAAAGAGTCATGATAAGATGGTCCCATTTGTGAGACCCAAAAAGTCTCTATCTGATTATTATTATTATTATTAGAGTATGTCTCTTGGAGATTCCTTCACTATATATCTTTATGCTTTAAAAGGTTTTAGATTTTTACATTTCTTGTTGCTGTAAAGTGAAAAAAAAAATTCTAGCAATCAGTATTTGTTTTAGTGATATTATATTAGATTTAAACTAATTATTTATTTTTAATTTTTGTAGTGTGAAGATAAAATATTATTTATCACTTGGAATCTTCTTCATACAATGATTAAATTAACCTCTCAACAAAAAAATTAAAAAACAATGCAGACCAGTCAATACACATAAAAATTGATTTTGTCTAGATAACAACTGCAGTAAAAAAAAACTAATTGAAAAAATATATTTACACTGAATAAATATTGATTTATTTTATAAATTAATATATAAATTAAGTATTTATAATTATATTTATTTTAATATTTTTAAATAGAAAAATATTCATAGCTCTATATTATATATATTTAATTATTTCACTAATTGAAAAATTACTGTTAAAAAAGTATTTATAATTTATAATTATTGGCTCTAAAACTAAATTCAAAAAAAATTAAAAAAATAATTGAAATTAGTTAATTGTATACTTTGTTTACAAGTCTATCAAAACGAGTAAAAGAAAACGTGGGTAAAACTACCCAAACAGCCAGACCAGAAACGCAACTTTAGAAGGTTTCAGTTTTTGACCCGCAATGTGACTGACACGTGTAGAAAAACTACCAACTGAGAACTTGTCAGAAAAGGGAATCCGTAGTAAAATTTAAACAAGAAATCGTGTCAAGCTGCTAATAATACGGATTGGGGCACCTTTTTTATCGGTTATCCACTTCCGTCCACTCGTTTGGATGCTTTTTCTACACGCCACATCTTTAAATAAGACCTACAATGAAATCAAAATAAAAAATTTCAGGAAAAAAAAAAGTTTTGGCCATAAAAACTTTTTAACAAATTTATTGTGGAGATGATATTTTACGTACATAAATTCATGCCAATAATTAGATTCGTAGATTTATTATGAATCAATTAGACATAATTTAATTGATTTTTAACTCTTACAAAATATAAATGTCTCGAATTTAAATTTTATTTATTACTCTTTCTATTTCAAATTAGATATCATTTTAGAGAAAAAATTTTATTTCATAGTATTTGACATTTTATAATTATTAATGAATATTAATCAATTTTTTTCGACTCTACTATTTCTCTATTTTATGATAATTATTTCTTTTTAGAATATACAATAAATTAATTGAGAGTAACATAATTTTTTATATATAATAATATATATTAAATATAATTCTTAATGTATATGTAAAAATCTTAAACGATATCTATTAATAAAAAAATGAGTATTATGAAAAATATTTCTAATTTGATTAAAGCAGTTATATCTCTTATTATATTGTTAATATTATTGATTTAAATTACATGTTTCATAAAAAAATAAAAAATAAAATTGATTAATCTAATAGCACCCATGAATTTATGAACATATTGATTTTGTTAAATAACAATATTCTTTGTATCAAATGAATCATTTTATATTTCATACAATTTTATGTAATAGACAATTTATAAGAATCTTTAATTAGTATTTTTATAATAATTAATATTATTTATTATAAAATAGTAACTTCTATTATTAATTTGTATCCACATAAGTTTATGTGAAATATTAAAGGTCATGTAATTTTTTTAAAACCATATCATGTAATTAATTATTCCAAACAATACTTAAAGCGATAATATATAAAATATGGGAAAGACGGTCGAGTGTAATTTTCTTGTAAGTGACGCCGCCAGTTGTTGGATCTTGGCCAATCCATTTCCTTGCCATTTGCATGCTGACTGGACAAAGCAGGTGATGAATTGCCACCACACTAACTAATTTATATGTAATTAAATATTCGTTTTACTTTTTGATTTTTATAATATTTATCATTTTAAAGTTATGTATAAAGATTAAAAAATAAATAATTAAAAATAATATTTATTAATATAGACTAATATATTTCTAATTTATCTTTAATTAAAACTCTATAATAGAAAGGAAAGAGAAGAGAACAAGGGATGAACGGTAAAAGTAAATTTGTAAAAAATTAATTAATATTGTTTTGATATTATAGAACAAAAAATATACTAAAATAAAAATACTTCTCTAAAATGACAAATATTGTGAAATAGAATTACTCTCTTAATTTAAAAATATTTATTGTTTTAAAATAATTATTATTTTATTATTTTAATATAATATTAATTGCTTTCTTCAAATATATTTTTATCATTATCTCCTATTGCTCTTGCTCTCTCTTCTATTTATCTAATTCATTTGATTAGAAATAAATTAAGGGTATAGTTATCTATATTATTTGAAATTGTCTCTAATTAATAACTTTTTTAATCTAAGTACAAAGCTTTAAAACTAAAAATATTATGAAATAAAAAGAGTGCTTTAGTCTATTCATTTCTACTAATGGATAATTAAAATAAATTTAGTAACGAGTTTTATTAAATGGAGTTTCTAGAGAATTTTGAGTGAAAAATGTCCATGTATTTTTAGATAGATTATTTGAAATTAATAAATCTTATTTTTGGGTTATTTTTCCTTTTAAAAGAAGATTAGCATTAAAACATTCAAAAAGTCATACTTGAGTCATTCTTAATAACGCCAATCAAGCCTTCACTAGGAGGTCAGTATTGAGATCCTAAAATTAAAAGGTCTTGAGTTTAACTTAGTTTATATTGCAATTACAAACATGTTTAGCTTCAATCTCTCATGACAATATTGATAATGACTTTGTTATATATTATATCTCTTTAAAAATAAAAATCATTATCTTTATTGTCTCCATTATGAAAGAGATAATTCAAAAGCTCTTTTTTTTTTAAGATAATAATTTAAAAAACTCTTTTAGATAAATGGTTGTGGGTACAAAATGGTACTAGCCAATAATACACTACAATATCCATGAGTAGTGGATTAGTAGTATAGAAGTGATTCCTTTATTTTAATGTTGATTAATAGTAACTGTTTCCCAAATCATTTTTAACTAGACCAGCATTCATATGTGTTTTTTTTTTTTTAAATATACAATAAGGGTTTTTGCATTATGTTTTTTTTATCCAATAAATTTTTTTAGATTTTATCTAATAGAAATCAGGGTTTTTTGTGTTCTGTATTTATTATATCCAATAAAGAGTTTTTGGTTTTGTCAAATACATTTTTATGCAATCTTTATGTTTTTTTTTTTACTGTAATAAAGGAGTTTTATATATTATGTATTTTTAATCAAAAAACAGTTTTTGAATTTAATTCAATGCAAAAGTATAGTTTTGTATTATATATTTATTTTTATTCAATAGAGAGTTTTTGATTTTGTCAAATATATTTTTACCAGCATTTATGTGTGTTTTTTATGCAATAAAAGTTTTTATACTTATACACATTTTATGCGTTTTTTTTTTGCTACAATTGTTTTTGTATCATATTTTTTTTATCCCAGAAGTTTTGCATCATATATGCATTTACGTGTATATATATATATATATATATATATATATATATATATATATATATATATATATATAAAAGTTTTTATCTAATGAAGATTTTTTACATGTCATTCAATATAAGTTAAAGATTTTGGTATTATTATGTGTTTCTTTTTTTTTTTTTTTGCATAATAAAGGTTTTTGTACTATGCATGCATTTACGTATATTTTTTCATGCAATAAATATTTTTATACTGAATATGTTTTTTATTTAATAAAGAATTTTTGGATTTCATCTAATACAAATTAATATTTTTATATTATGTATGTATTTTATCCAATAGTTTTATCAAGTGTCAATTCACGCAGTTTCCAAATTATTAATAAGAGTAATTCAATTTGCGCTATATAAATCTCTCAAGCTTTCGTCATGAGATTGATTCCTACTTAAACTAGCAGTTGTCAATATTTGAAATGTATATTGATATTTATTTTGTAATTTAATAAGTTAGAGTTCAACATTTTTTTGAGTGTTTAGTTTCAAATTTTTAGAGAGAAATAATTGATTATTAATGAAAAATATTAAATAAATATGACTTACACTATATTTGATATAAATAAATTCTATAATTTTTGTAGAATTTATTTGTGAATTCACATTTTATTTGTTTGGTATACATGAAAATTCATTTAAAATTCTATTTTATTAAATACTTGAAATTGATTATAACTAAACCAAATTCTATTGAATTTGATAGAATTTATAAATAAATTCTAACATTATAAAGTTTTTCATTATGATAAAAATATTCCTAATTAAAATATTTTTCACTTTTATTTCTATTTTCTCCTTCTCATCTCTTCTACTTCTCTCTTCTTTCTCTCTTCTATTTGTTTTTTTTTCTCTCTCTACTCTCTTTTTCTCTCATCTTTTTTCTTATATTTTTTATATTAGTACAAATTAAACAAATATATTTTATAAAATATAATATATTATTGAATTATATATTTAACAAAATATAAAATTAATTTTATTTAAAATAAATTATATTTTTATTTTGTAGTATATCAAATATAGAAATTCATTTGCAAATAAATTCTAAAAAAAAATTATTTATAAATGAAATGAATACGATTGAATCAAATACTATGTTAATATATATCTTATCACTATTCCTTAATTCGTATCATTAATTTTAAATTTTGCTAATGATTAATACATTACATTAGTAAGTATTCATATAAATACGAGGTAATTCTTTCCTTTTATTTTTTACTATAAAAGTTATGTACCCATTTCTAATAAAAATTTAAATTTGAAACTCTCTATTTTCACTTTTTCAAAGAGTGTAAGGAGATTAATAAACTAAACTTGATTGACATAGTATCATAATCTTTATTGCATTAATATTTTTCTTTTGCATAATAATACATGTGGAATAACATATCAAATAAATATAAATAACTCTTTTTTTTGTGTTACACATGTATTAATCAAACATAATAATTATATATTCAAACAAAAATTTTATTTACAAATAAATATAATAATATTACTTGTCTGAATTTTTTGAAATAAATTGAATTTTACATATATGAAATTATTTTTAAAAAATTCTAAATTTTTAAGATAGATGCTATTTCCAATATAAAATATCTATTAAAATAAACATGACATTTCGATAATCAACCTTGTAATTTATTTAAAAACACTATATATCATTTATTTATCTATCAATAATTTATTTGAAATTAAGCAACTAATATTCAAAATTTAAAATATATCAACATAGCCATTTTCCTTTCCATGATAATAATGTATAGGATTACCATTTATATGACTATACAAATTAAAAAAATATATTTTCTGAGGCAATAAGTTTGAAAAGCACAAAGTAAGAATATTCCTTCTATGCATCACCCTTTCCTTCTCTTAACCACAAACCAAAAGGAAACCTTCACTTGCACCAAGGGGTGGACCAATGACAGTGAAGCGAACGCACATGCCACCAAATTCACTTACCAAATTTCCTCTATTATGTATGCACCTTATCCCCCAAAATATAGAACATCTGACATGTCACAGAACCAGCCACGTGGCAAAAACCCATGTAGCCTTGAAAAATTCAGACGAGGGGTTTATGGTGACCGGCAATAATGCCCTTTTACGGGCTGGTCCGGTTTTGCGGTCAAAAAATAAAAAGGATATAAGAGGGGTTTAAGCCACTGTTACCTTTTCCTTCTTATTATTCTTGGTAGTTATTTTTTCCCCCCGTCTGTTCCTGTTATACCCATAGGAAAAAGCAAAGGTTTTCAATTGATTTGTACTATTCCGCAGGAATTCAAATAAACTGAATTTTAATTTTCCTGCAATTCTTCTTTCTGTTTGTGAAGCAAATCAAATGATAACTATTTGTTTTCTTATTCTTTTTGTATATACGGTCTGTTGATTTTTTTAACCAAGTGAAGATCGGTTTCCGCAAGGTGAGTAAAATTGAATTCCCAATTCACAATTCCAATTCCGTGCGGAATTCATTTTCCTTTGATTTTTTTTTTTTGGGGGGGGGGTTGTGAATTGGAAACTTAAGATCAGATCTGATCGCTGAAGAAGTTGTGTTTCGGTCGGATTCTGAATCTTTTTAATTACCTTTTTGTATGGATTGATTTGGGTTTTAAGTGATTTAGATGTGGAGTTTGTAATTGGTTGAATTCCGGGTTTTTTATGGAAATTGGAATCCATGATATTCTAGGATTTGGAATTCAGCACCTTGAATTGTGAATTATTGCTTTAAAGTTTTGATCTTTCTATTGATCCCTGTTTGGGAATTTTTGGGATCTTAGACTTAGAATGATTATTTTTTTTCATAATTATAATGGTAAGTATGAAGACGTCAATTATATGATTGTGGTTTTTCTAGAATATTTTTTAGTTTAAAATTTTCCCTGTCATGAGGCAATGATAACATTTGTAGATCTCTGCTTTTGGGCGGTGGCTGGTGGGCCAGCTTTTTTTTTATAATTATTCTTTTGTATGGGTCCTGAATTTTGATGGTGTTTGTGAATTTTATTTTAGGTTGCCATATGATGTTGTTCCGTTCTGATATCTTTAAAAGCAGAAATGCGAATTATCAGATTTCTCATTTTTTGTTCGATGATCAGACTGTTGCTTTTCCACTCTTATACTATGCAATGCAAGTGGACCGGTTTCGTAATTGGCTGATTCAGTTGTTTTATCTTGTGTGGGTTTTTGTTGACAGTGAAGGAATGTGGGTAGAGTAATTGTCATGTGTGCTTAAGATATGGTGCTGAAGCAGAGGCAAAATTATGGTTTTTATGGCTTCCATGTCCCCTTCATTCCTAAGGCTCCTAGATCAGCTAGAGTAAGTATCCGATGCAGTTTAATGTTTGCCTAGCTTTTTTAATTTCCATTCTTGGTGAACACTTCTGACATTATTTCTCTTGTTTATTGATTTCAGCCGGGGAGCTTGCATAAAAAGAAAATTGAAGATGGTCAAATATGTGCATTTGAATTGCTAGCTTCTTTAGCTGGCAAACTGTTGCAGGAGAGTGAAAGTTCTTCTGCTTCTAGCAGTGCATCTGAAACTAATGTTCAACCTGCAATTGGTGATGATATTCTTAAACAGGAGGAAGATGAAGATAAACTGCTGAAAGCTGAGTGCTTCGATCGGGGAAGCTGCAAAGCAAGTGCTTTTATCCCTGAATTTGCCTCTTCAAACAGTGATAAAATGTGCCTTCCGAAGGAATCCCTGCATGCTGATAGTGATTCCATTCTGGAGCGCTCTTCAATTCTAACAAATTCTGATTCCTTGGAGAAAGTGAGTCATGATGTGAAGTCTGTGATGTGCAAAAGTAAGACTTCTTGTGATAATTTCCCTCGAAAGATAGAGGGAGGCTCTCCTGATTATGGAGAATTTGGTGATGGTTATGTGGAAAATGCATTCAGCAGACGGCGAGGGACTGATGGTATGGAGAATGGGGGTTTGACTATTGATAACACATCCAGTTCAAAGGATCTCATGAAGTTGTGTGTGAAATTTCCTGCATTGGTCAATGCTGAGAATAATGTGAAATTGCCATCATGCAGGGACTCTGTTCCTAATGCTTCTATTTTGAGGCTTAGGAATGATACTAAATTAGGTATTAGAGATGATGATGAAAACTTTTCTAGGTGTAATAGGCCTGGCGCCAAGCAAAGGGCATGTAGGCATCCATCCCGAATTGGGGACCGAAGAATAAGAAAATTACTGACATCGAAATACTGGAAAGTAGCTCCAAAATTGAAGGATTGTGATCTTCCCAAAGTTGGTAAGCAGCTGTGTGATGTTTCATTAAGATTATGCCTTAAATTTCTAATATATTATGTTTATTTGTGTTTGTGTTGCTGTGGAGGGTAATGTGATTATTCTGATATTTGTGACTCAGGTTTTTTAGATGGGGGAATGAAGCCTCTTTATCGCAAGCGGCAAATATGTTATAGTCGTGAAAGATACCACTGTGACGCTCTTTATAAGAGGAGGAAATTTTCTGACCAAAGCTTAGTTGTGACTTCTGATGGAGGGTTCATCAGTGAAAGTGTTTGTAATTCACCTGAAAAGGGCATGAATGTGAACAAGAATAGCTCAGCTACTTTGTTTCATGGAGGTTTTTATCTAACTAACTTGATTGCTACCATATTTTTTACGATGTTCTAGGTTCCTGCTGCTTGTTTGTTTTGTTAAATGGTTTTAATTGTTGTGTTCAGAAAATGGGGTATCCTCTTCAATTATAGGTCATCAAGCTTCTTTTCATTCCAAGGATTCTCATGGTACCAGATCTAGACAGCTAGAGTTTAATTAATGTGCGGTTGTTGATATTATTTGGTTTTGTTGGTTTACGTCATTTGGTGGGTTCTTATATATGGTTCATTCTTTGTACAGTGAAGTTAAGCATTGATTCCTTCAGGATACCAGAGCTTTTCATTGAGGTCCCCGAAACCACAACTGTTGCTTCACTAAAGGTATGGATATCCAGTCTTCTTTTTTTTCATGGTAATTATATTAAGGATGCCTCATCTTAGATACAAATATGCCTAGCTTTTTTCCTCTCTAACGACTTCTTCTCTATTTTTCTATTGATATATTTCATTGTTTGTTGTATCCTTGTGCATGAATCTGTTACATATTAGATACATGCAGTAAATAGGCCATTAATTGGCATTGAGATTTTAATAAATTTTTATTTGCAAGTTGTTTCCAAGTGTCAATAATTGCTGGAAGTCCTGATTTTGTAAAATGGTGTTACGTGGTTTTCTATAGAGGACAGTTATGGACGCTGTGACTGCTATACTTGGAGGTGGTTTACGTGTTGGATTGCTTCTTCATGGTAAGAAGGTTAGGGATGACAACAGAACCTTATTACAGTCTGGTATCAGTTCTAAAGAGAATCTTGATACTTTGGGCTTCACATTGGAGCCTAGTCCTGTGCAAACGCCTCCAACTTTGTGCACTGAAGATCCTCCCATTCCAATACCATGTGATGCTTCTCAACTTGTAGCAAGGTAATTAATTTTGCATTTTATGTTAGTTTGTTTGGAAGGACAGGAAGTGCCTGGTGCATTTGTGTTAAACTTTATATCAACAATGGATAATGTGTGGATTGTGGTTCAATCTCATTCAATTGGTTGTTTTTGCACAGAAATATTTTAGGACATTTGTGTGATCTTGGTGTATGTTGCTATATTTTCAGGGCCCCAGCTACTCCTCGTTTAGATTCAGGGATTTCTGATGCCTCACCTGACCCTCCTCCACTGACTAATTCAGACAATAACATTGATTATAATCATGAATCAGTTTCCTCTGATACTGACAAATTAGCCAACAAAACAGCATCTGATTCCAGAGCTCTGGTCGCAGTTCCACCAGTGAGTGCTGTGGCACTTGCTATGGTTCCTGTTAGCCAGAAGGCTAGGCGATCTGAACTTGTACAGCGTCGAACCAGGAGACCATTCTCTGTCTCGGAAGTAGAAGCACTAGTGCGGGCAGTTGAGGAACTTGGGACTGGAAGGTGTGATGCTATTTACAGCTCTACAGCTCTATTTGTTATGGTCTTCTGTTTTGTACTTGGAGACTAAAATGATCTCATTTTGTAGGTGGCGTGATGTTAAGTTGCGTTCTTTTGAAAATGCAGACCATCGAACTTACGTGGACTTGAAGGCAAGTATTTTGTTTTCTTTGAATAAGATGACATATTTCAATTTTGGAAGCGAACACAATCGCATTTAAGTAGGGGGTCTCTATGGAGTTTGGGATTTAGTTAGGGAATCAAGAATTGGGATTGGATTCATTTGTAGAGGCAATCTGCATGCCCTCATTTATTTCTCATTATTGCATGTCCATTTAATGGGTCTTACAGTATTTGATGTTTCTGCCTAGGTAACTAGTATTAATAGTATTTAGACGGCATAACTGTTCTTAATATAATAGGAATAGTCATATAAGATTGATATTTTTCACTTAAAATTTTCCCTTTTTTATTTCAGGACAAATGGAAAACATTGGTTCACACGGCTAAGATTGCTCCTCAGCAAAGGAGGGGAGAGCCTGTGCCCCAAGAACTCCTGGACAGGGTCCTGGCCGCTCATGCATGCTGGTCTCAACATCAAGCTAAGCAACACAACAAGAATCAGGCTGCTGTTATGAAGATCACCGAAGCCCATGCCGGTGCAAATGGAGCTGAAGGTGAAATTCACTTGTTACAATTGTAAAAAGGAAGAAATTGTTGACAGGAACAGGGAACAAGAAACTTGTACAAATGATTCACATTTCTGTAATATTTCTCACACTCACATTATTCATTGCCACCTTCCCAATGTGGAGGGGTTGGCATTTGTAAATGATTCGATGGAATAAAGAGCATTCTAAAAGAATTGACACTTTTTTTTTCTTTTTTTAATTCATTGATTTAATTGCTGTAATACATATTGAACAGAATATTCCAAATAACTAAGGTAGTTTCTCTTTGTACAACTTTATAAATTGCTCATTGTTATCTTGATCACTTGCTCTCATGCTTGAATTGAATGTTTACCTTTTCTGGTATATGTATTTTTAGGTACTCTTTGGGCAATTTTATGTCTACTTGCCAACATTAAGTTGGTTAAACAGTAATAAACACTCAAAAGTCAATTGGAACAAAGTTGATGGCGAGCGTTTTGAGGTGTGAGATTAGGGTATCTACCCCTTAATTTATGGATTTGTCAGCCATCTATAAAATGACTAAGATGGCAAAAACCTCATGTTTATGGAATTTTTCTTAAAATCTCACAAAATCCTTTGGTAAGGATTTATTGATTGTGGGTAACTTAGAATTGTGGGGGGCATACAAAGCTAATGCAAAAAATGACAAGAATTTTGAAGAGATTTACCTAATTTAATTTGATAACAAGTTCTCATCCCATCCCATGATTTATCTCAACTTGAAAGCTAAGGTTGGTTAAAAATTAAGATCCAAGGAATGAAAGCATTTATGATGTGCCATATCCATAGGATGTATATAATGCATTTATATTCGTTCCCAACACGTAACCACATGTGATAGCCAACAAACTTTTCTGCTGAATCAAAGTCGTTTGCTTTCAAAGATGGCTAACTGGTAGGTTTCGTCTAAACCATACTTTCAATATTCTCTCTCTCTCTCTCTCTCTCTCTCTATATATATATATATATATATATAACCTCTTTAAGGCTTGTTCTTTTCACGTGTTACACATATCAATTATTATATTTCTCCTTTACGAACCTCTTTGATAATTTCAGTGACATCTCGTACATGCAAGTGTTTTACTATTTTAGAACTGTGACTTAGATATAGTTATAGTTTTTTTTTTTTTTTTTCAAACAGTCATGGTATTTTCGAATCAAGCTTACACAAATAACCAAGACTCTTTTTTTTTTTTTATTGAAAATTTAAATGTGTTTCATACTGTTGTGGTGAATTTAAAATTTTTTTTTATTATACTTCTTTTCTTGACTAGGGACATTAAATATCAAATTCATATGATAATATCCAAGTTGAACTGATAAAAAAATTATCAGATTGGATAAAAAGTTTGAATAAAAACGAGTGCATCCAATTAGATAAAACTAAATGTATTAAATTTGATAAAATCGAATATATGTAATTAGATAAAAACCAAAATAAGTATAGCCAAAAGTCTTAAATCAAAATAAGCATGCATGACCAAAAATCCTAAGAAAGAGTCTAACATCAATCATAAAACTTTTGAAATATCAATCTTATATGACTATTTTTGAAATTAAACATTAATCAATCTACCTTTGATCGATGAAATTCAACACCAACCTTGATCTGCTTAACTTTGATTTTATATGAAATCTAAAGTAAAGCTGTATTACTTTAGTTAATTTATTGCAAGTACTGGTAGGTCCAATTATAAGGATTAGGGTATGGAATCTGGATCTAATCTGCTGCAGCAGGTGCATGGGATCGGTCAATGTAAATATTATTATAGGTCAATGTCTACCTTTAACAGTAATTCAGCTAAACAATGTAAATATTTTATCATTTATACCATTGGGATTTATGACATCAAATCATATATAGGTTTTTTGTCAAGTTTTTAATAAGAAATACATAATTGTTAGCTGTGTTTTGAAAATTTATAAGTAAATAAATTTAATTACAAATAAATTTTCATGGTGATTTTAATATACTTATTTTAGATGGATAACTTTACTGAATGGTACTTAAGTCTAATGATTTTAATAGCTTATATGTTTTGTTAGTTTAAACTCCATTATAAATTTCATTGATTATTATAAAGTTTTGTTTAAAAATAATCGATTGTATAGAATTAAAAATAAATTATTTAACATATTAAATTTGTTGAGAAATTAAAATTAGAAACTCAATAATTTGACTATTCAAAATAAATTAATCGAAAAACACTAAACAATATATGAATCACAATTGTTAATAAAAAGACAATCAAAGAAACTATTTAAAGGTTATAGCTATGCTCGTTTACCTTAAAACTTAAAGAAAATACTATTTTTCAAAACATAAATAGAATTATATTATAAAAAATATTTAATTTCTAATTTTCATTTCATTTGAATAAATATAATCGACTATATTTTTTTTTTTTATGTACATGATATAATAAAATAAAAAATCACAATCCCACTTTATGAAATAGGTTTATGAAGTGACAAAATGGACAAATGAGCCCATAGGAGACCCATGTGAGCTGGGCTGAGGGTTGGCATTTTTTTGACAGTGTAGGCCCTGCCTTTTGTTCTGTTTTAGACTACATTCCACAACAGTGGCTCCGATGTTTGAACCTCATTTGCCCACTCAGTTTTCAGAGAGAAAGTGTCTATATGTGGATACAGAAAACAACTACCACATGCAAGGTTTAATCTGATTAAGGGTATGTTTAGTTTAGTAATAGTGATTAGTGATGAGTAATTTGTGGCCACTAATGATTAATGAGCGATTAATGATCAATTGTGAATAATGAATAAATATAAAATATTTAGTACTATTTAACTGTTGAAACTAAATTTAGATTCAAAAATGACTTGAAAAAGATAACTATTATTTTTCACATTTTATATAACAATACACTAATTTCTTTTGTACAATTAATAATTTCACTATGCTACACTGTATAACAACTACCACGTGCTGGGTTTTAATCTCATCAAGTGTGTGTTTAGTTTAGCAATAGTGATTAATGATGAGTAATGAGTAATTTTTTATATGAAATATAAATTTCTATAATGATAAATACAATAAATATAAGATTGATATCAACAGAAATAACACAAATGTTGGTTTTTATATTTTAAATGTTGAAAAAATTAACTTTTAACATTCAATTATATTTTTTAATTCTAAATATTGATTTTTAAATTGAAATACAAATATTTACCAAATACTTATTTTCGATGTTTGAATACTTAATTATTGAACGTTAATTATTAAATGCTAAAATATATAGATACTAAATATGTTTTAATATATATATATATATATATATATATATATATATATATATATATTGGTAAAATTTTTTATACAATTTATATGCATATAACTTGAGATATTTGTAGCTTTCACTTGCCTAATATATCACAATTTCTTTTAATCAAAGTGCATAATCCTTCTCTTTACAAATATTTTTAAAATCAAATCAATGAATGAATCAAAATTAGACTGATTTTTAATTTAGCCAGTTTGATTAGTTTGAATAATATACTTTAGTATTATAATTTTATATATTTTAATAAAAATATAAATATAAAAAGTTAAAAATTTAAGAAAATAATATAAAATAATTAAAGAAATTAAAAATACCATTTATTACCAAAATATTCATTTTAAATTTAATTACTATAAATTCATAACATATAATGATTTTGATAAAAATTTAAATTTCAAATTAAAATTTTACACACAGAAAAATATACCCATTTATAATTTCATTCAAATGTTTAATGATGATTGCAATCAATTTTTAATATTAAAATTATCAAAATCATTGTTAAGATAATTTTCTTGAGAGACATTATCCTTATCACTATCTAGAAAAATAAATGATCAACAATACATCAAATCCACAAATATCATGTTTAGAATCTAATGAAACCTATTGATGTGTAACTACAAAAACAAAAATTGGACTCTATGATCAGTAATGATACATAAATTTCCAAGAAAAGGTCTCCTATCAATTTGCATGATGTACGTAGAAGAAAAAAACAAATGCTTGAATGAACCCATAATGAAAATGACATAATCCAACAAGACACCCTTATCTTTATGAGCAGGACAGGTTATTTGTGGCCAATAATTAATAATTAAACAAAGAACAGAAAAATGCTAAATATTATTGATTAATATCAATCCACTGGCCACTTACCATTTGCATTTATGTGAAATAGACAATCATCACAGAAAAAAAAAAAAAATCAAAACTCAGTCAATATTTAATATTTTATCCACAGCTTTGTGCTCTGTGTTGTCCTTTATATATATATATATATAGTACTTCATATGCAATGCATGAAAAGAGTGGAGTAGTAATTATGAATTTTGACTACTTTTTTTTCTTTTTTGAAAATTAAAACAGGGAAGAGAATTGAATTTAAAACATTGAAATTTTAGAGAGGTGCACAACTAACAAAATTAAGATTGGGTGTTTGAATTTTGACTCTTAACTTTTTAGCCGTTTGTTGAGTATTGCTATTGAAAAATATGATTTTAAATTTTTTATAAATAATTATAGATTTTTATATGAATTTTATGAGGAAAAAATATTAAAATTAGTATTTTAAAATTTTATCAATAATAAATTTTTTTATATAAAAATTATATTAAAAAGAGCCTACAATCACTTAAAAAACATTTCTTTTGATTTTTGTTTCAAAATTAAAAATTTCAATGGCAATGCAATTCTCACCTTAAATCTCTAGCATAATTTAACCAGATATTAAATATTAATAAAAAAATCATGATTTAATCAATATTTTAAATATGTATTTCGAACGAATTTAAATTGAAGAGATTTTAAATAAACAAATTTCAAATATCAAATTTTAAATTATTTATTTAAATGCAATCTAAAAAGTATTCATAATATTAAGATCTCGTTTATACAAAAGTAACCACTTTTAATAAATTTATAGAAAATATTATTTTTTTGAAGAAAATCACATTTAGTTCACACACTAATTTTACGAAAGCATATCATATAATATTATTTTATCTCAATTTATTGCCTTAATAGCTTCATTTCATTACATAAATTTATTTAAGAAAATAATTACAAAAATTATTGAGAATATATTTCTCAATTTTCTTAGAAAAGTAGTATTTAATGACAAAAATTAAGTAGTCAAAATGAAATATATATTTGTTTTTAGCCTTATTTTTTTTAATAATAGTAATCAAACAAAAGAAAAATATATACTTACCAAAAAGTTGAATTTTGTAATTAATTTTCTTCAAAATAAGTAAAATATAAGTCATCTATTGAAAGATTAATCAAGTTCATAAATATATTTTTTGAATTTATTAAAATTTTTTTATAATTTGTATGATTAAGAAAACATTCGATCTAATTTATATGATTAAATAAACATTCAATCTTTAAGCCACTTCATAAATTGATAAAGAAATTTTTTTCTATTTTAATATATCAAAAAAAATTATCGAAATAATAATAAAAAAAATTGGAGAGAATGATTTCCAATAAAATTTTATAGTGCTTGTATTGGATTTGCAATAGGTATATTTAGATTTAACATTCCAGAATCTATCATTTTTATTTTATTAAAAACATTTCCTTCGGAAAACAAAGAATTTCACATCAGACACGAACAGGCGAAGCACATGGAAGCAAGGACAGTTTATACAGGTGGCCGACAACCAAAAGCAGGAAATATTGAACGGCTTAGATTTTCCATCACAGTTTTCTGTATATCAATGATTACCTATCTTTGTTGTATTCCTGTCCTTTGATGCTCAAAAAGAAACCTTTTTTTTTGTTGCTTAATTTATTTATTAACAACACCTGCACGAGTGGAGAAGTTTTTTTTTTTTACCTCTGCCTCTCTCTTCCTCAGCTGACCTTTCTCTCTCTCTCTCTCTCCCCGTTGAGGTAAGTTTAAGTATCTTCAGCCATTATATGCTTTTTATTCATTTAGCTTGCACAAGAAACTATTTTGATTGATTTCAATTTTCAAAGTTTTTTTTTTTTTTTTTTTTTTTCTTCTGTTGAAGCTGAAAAAAGTTCTCTTGTGCCCACTTTTGGATTCCAGGCTGTGATCAATATCTGTGTAATAATTTATGGATTTTGTTGTACTCACATTTAATTACTCATTCTTAAGCGTTTGTCTCTGATATGTACACATATTTAGCGCTTAAATTTCTCATTTTTTCCTTATTCTCTGTATTTTAACTTCTTTAAGGTATAAAGTTCTGGACTTTGGTAATAACTGCTGGCAACTTGTTGAGAGGCTGCTTCTATTGAAGGAAACTCTAAATTTGAGACTGGTATCTTTGACCCTTGGGGTTTTTGGTATTGTTATTAGGGGGGGGTTGATATTTGTAGTTTTTAGGGGAGTTCGGTAGTGTCAGTACCAGGTATTATTACTAAAATTAGGAATCTTTTTGGGAGTTTTGGTACTGGATACCTTTTATTGAGGATAGTTGTGCTATATAGATGGTCATGGATCAATCCTTAGCAGGATTATATGGTTCTGTCCATGACTTGAGACTCAAGGATGATAACCTTTCTGTTTTATCTGGTCAGGATATTGTAAATGGGTTGAGATTGGATACTAATTTTATCAACCAGAACTACGCTAATATTCCTCCTTTGCCACCTGATCTAATGCCTAGAAATTCAGTACTGTCTTTTAGTATGAACCAAGATGGAGATTCACATGAGGATTTTGATTTTAGTGATGTAGTTCTGAAGTACATTAGTGAGATGCTAATGGAAGAGGACATAGAAGGGAAAACATGTATGTTTCAGGAATCTTCAGCAGCACTTCAAGCTGCTGAGAAGGCATTGTATGATCTGATTGGAGAGAAGTATCCTCCTTCACCCAATTATGAGTCGGTACCTCATTTAGAGCAAAACCACAAAATGCTAGCTGATAATCTTGACTCCAATTATGTTAACTATACAAGCAGTTCAAACAGTTCTAATTGTAGTAACTTAATTGATTCGGGATTGAGTTGTGACCTGACTGAGTATGGATCCTTGAGATATGCTTCTCAATCAGCTTCCCAGTCATCCTATAGCACTGGGAACAGCACAGGTACTGGTGTTGATGGGTTTGTGGATTCTCCAGCGAGTGTGATTTCCGAGATATTTAATGAGAGTGAGTCCATTATGCAGTTTAAGAAAGGGTTTGAAGAAGCAAGCAAGTTTATTCCACATGGTGGTCTTTTTGTTGATTTGGAGAGTGATGGATTGTTTGTGAAAGACCTGATTGAAGAGCCTAAGGGTGCAGCAATTAAGCTTGAGGAGAAGCAAGAGATTGAGTATGCTCCAGATGAATCAAGGGGGAAAAAGAATCCTTATCCAGAGAATTTCAATTTAGAGGAAGGAAGGAGTAATAAGCAGTCTGCAGTTTATACCGAGTCAACTGTGAGTTCAGCAGATTTCGACACAATATTGCTCAACTGTGGACAAAGTGAATCTGCTCTTCGTGAAGCTTTGCAGAATGGAAAAAAAAAGAATCTACAGCAGAATGGACAAACAAAAGGGACCAGTGGTGGAAAAGGTCGAGGTAAGAAACAGGGAAGTAGGAGGAATGTGGTGGATTTGAGAACACTTTTGACCCTATGTGCACAAGCTGTTGCAGCAGATGATCGTAGAAGTACAAATGATCTTCTGAAGCAAATCAGACAGAATGCTTCACCTACAGGTGATGGGATGCAGAGACTGGCCTATATTTTTGCTGATGGCCTTGAGGCACGCATGGCTGGCTCAGGAACCCAGATTTACAAGGCATTTATGAACAAGGCAACATCAGCTGCTGATGTCTTGAAAGCTTACCATCTGTTTCTTGCTGCATGCCCATTTAGGAAACTGTCCAATTTCTTCTCAAATAAAACAATTATGAATGCAGCTCACAATGCAGAAACACTTCATATTGTTGATTTTGGTATTCTTTATGGTTTTCAATGGCCTTGCCTCATTCAGCGTCTCTCATCTAGGCCTGGGGGACCTCCCAAGCTTCGGATTACTGGAATTGATTTTCCACATCCAGGTTTCCGACCAGCAGAAAGGGTTGAAGAGACAGGACACCGCCTGTCAAACTATGCAAAAACTTTCAATGTTCCATTTCAGTTCAACGCAATTGCGCAGAAATGGGACACTATCAACGTTGAGGATCTCAAGATTGATAGAAATGAGGTTCTTGTTGTGAACTGTCTGTATCGACTAAGAAACTTGCTTGATGAGACTGTGGTAGTGGAGAGTCCAAGAAGTATTGTTCTCAATCTAATCAGGAAGATGAATCCAGATGTTTTCATAACTGGGATTGTGAATGGAGCATATAATGCTCCGTTCTTTATCACACGATTCCGTGAAGCTCTCTTCCACTATTCTACTCTTTTTGATATGCTTGAGACTAACGTGCCTCGTGAAATTCCAGAGAGAATGCTGATTGAGAGAGAGATTTTTGGATGGGAGGCAATGAATGTCATCGCATGTGAAGGTGCTGAGAGGATTGAGAGGCCAGAGACATACAAGCAGTTTCAGGTTCGAGCTTTGAGGGCTGGGTTTAGGCAGCTTCCTTTGAACCAGGAGATGTATGCAGCAGCAAAAGAGAAGGTGAATGCACTATACCACAAGGATTTTGTGATTGATGAAGATAGCCAGTGGTTAATCCAAGGATGGAAGGGTAGAATTATTTATGCTCTCTCTTCATGGAAGCCTAATTGTTAAAGGTGCTTTCAGTTTCACATTGATGGACAGGATCACAAGGTTCTTCTTGTGGTCAACTTCCAGCCAATTTGCAATGCCATTGTTTTCTTATCAATGAAATTACAGGTAAAGGCAGATTTCTGGAAAAATCTTTTTTATCTTTCTTTTTCTTACCTTGCCATTGGTATTCTAGGTAATTGAGTATATGAGCTTGAAACTGATCATAGTTTTACATGCAGAGCAGGAAAATCGGTGTGGAATTTTGGTTGCTGTTGATCATGAAGCTGTTAAACAAAATTTTATTATTCAGGCGCATAAAGCAGTAGCAATTGTCAATTTGTGTGCACAAAAATTCATCATACATTGTGTGTATCTTGGGTGAGAATTGATTATGCCATGGTAAATTTACTGAGTGCAAGGAAAAAAGAAAAAAAGATAAAGGGAAGGAAAGAAAGCACATCAAGGTCATAACTTCAACAAAAGCATGGCTAAAACAGTGGTGATATTTAGGTTATCCTTCTGTTTTTGAAAAATTTTTGGCAGTCCCTGTATATATTTGTTTGGTTTTATTGCACTAAATTTTTGCAAATTAAGTCTATTCAGCAATTTTCATACTTTTGCTCTTTTTTCTTTTCCCATCTTTGTAACACGTGGTAAGGAAAAATGTGCCTATCATTTTCTTATCAATAAGCAAAGGTGGTTCCGTGGTTCCTCAATACCTAATTTAGCTTAATTTTATTGTAGAGCTGAAGTAATGGGTCCCATAAACTCTGGTTGGTTCTATTTGGAATCAACACTTATCTGTTTGTTGGAATGCTCATGTCATGTATCACCTTTGAATTAGCCTTCTTTTTCAAGTTTTGTTATTGCATTTTCTTCTGATCCCTTTGACAGCTTTGACTCTGACATGCACCAGACTGGAATGATATGTAGAATACTGGCATAGAATTTACAAGGAAAAAAAAAAAAAAAAGAAGCCCATTGTTGTAAATCTTGATTGGAGTTTGTAACCTAAGCTCACCTACTAGGAAATTGTGCTTTTGACAAGCATGGTAATCCAAAGAATTGACCCCACTGCATTCTGATTACTTTTTTCACTTCTTTATTGCTGTTGCGGTTGTGGTATTATCCACTTGAATATAATATGCATATGACAACACCTTATACCTACTTGCTAAAACTCTCTGCTGGCTTGATGTCGTGCACTATGATAATCGACTCGATATAATATTACATGTAATAATAACAAGTTATAGAGTGCACCATAAAATATTTTGGTCTTGCAATATTTTATTGATGGTGCCTATGAACGATACCATGTGAGAATTAATTGGTACTTGGTGTTATGGATTACGAAAATGATCCAAATGTGAAGCGACTTTGATGTGTAAATTAGAATAATACTTGTAGATAGGGGTTAGCAAAAATCAAATTGGACTGAAAAAATTGATCCAATAGATTTAATTTGGTTGGTTTAGTTCAATTTTTCAATAAAAATAAGTTCAATTTGATTTTTATTTTAAAAAAATTTGGGTTTTTAATTTTGATTTGGTTTTTTATATAAAAAATTGAATAAATCAAAAAAATTGAAATGATTATTAAATTAGATCAATTTGAATCGAATAGATTTAAACTATATGTAATTTAATCAAATCGAATATAATCAAATTAAAATTTTATAGATTCGGTTTGATTTAATTTATATGTATATAAAATTTGATTTAATTGATTCGATTTTTTAAAATTCAATTCGATTTAGTTTGAAAAATATAAAATTTGATTTGACTTAATTTAATAAATCTAATTGAATAATTGGGTTGCATACCCTTACTTCTAGAAAGTTAAAAAAGACTAGCATATGTGCCGTGAACCCTGATATTGTCTACTGTATTCTCAATGACTGCTTCAAAGACCCAGAGGATTTCAAACCTCCATCTCTGTACGGAATTTTGGTGGCTTCTTACAGCCTTCCTGTCCCATGTGAGACTTGAATCACTAGGTTTGTATTCACATGAATGGAGTTGGCCATTGAATGAAACCAACAACATTTAAGATCTTAAGTGTAGTCATAATGGAACACAATTTTTTTCCTGAATGTGATGCTAAGGAGGAGTTTGGTCATGCTAATCATTTGACTTTTCTTAGATCGAAACTAATGCTTTCAACTCTATATATTAATGCTGTCCACAATTTATTAAAGTTGCTCTTGTAAGGGGAAAAAAGGGCGTTTCTTGCCATAAAAACCCTATGCCCCCATCCCTTTCTCCTCAATTAAAATTCTACTAATCAGTTAATCAGTATATTGTTTTCAGTTCGATGGATTCAATCAATTTGATTGTTTAATTTTACTGGTTCAATAATAAATAAAATTTAAAAATATTATTAAAACCAACTTTAAAAAAATTTAAAATATTAACAATATAAAATTTATAATAATTAAAAATAAAAAATATTAAAAATTGATTCTGATCATATCGAACCGAGTTAATCACTAATCTAATTTTTAATTTTATCAATATAATTGACTAATTCATTCTGATTTTTAAAATATTAATATCTAGAGATACCAAATATCAGTCTAGACACATCTTATTAAGTAATCAATATCATTTTATTTTGTATTTTTTATATATGAAAATATGTAATTTTAGAGAGATGAAAACTGTGAAGATTTGAATATTTGATCTTTCACACTATAAAATATGTATGGATTACTAGATTATTAAGCCAACACTATTTTCAAGTGCTAATCAGCAAAAAGGTCCATGTATCTTTTTTCTTTTAAATTTTCGTATTTCTATGGTAAGGAAATTTTTTATCCATGAGTGTGAAGTAAATTTAAGAAGATTGATTATTGATATTTTCATGTAAAAAGGGAAAAACTTGATCTCCCATATACATGGAATCCACATAATATAAATCATTAACTCATGTTAATCGCCATTGATGGATAGTTTGGTGATTAGTGTCTACCTAATTATAATGAAAATTAGAAAAATTTGGAGGCACCCATCTAATTTTATTCATATATAATATTTGATATCTAATGGCCAACTATCCATTGTCGTCTAGTCCGGTTTAGGATACCTGGCTTTCACCCAGGCGACCCGGGTTCAAATCCCGGCAATGGAAGGTTGTTTTTTTTTAAAAATTTTTTGTTTATTCAAGTTAATGCATTTCATTGCAGATAATTACATAGACGCCAAAACCGTGGTTAGAGGGTTTTAGAGAAAGAAGATGGGTGGAGCAGGAGCACCTGATTTCTTCTACAGGGAAGCTCAACGCCTTGGTTATGTAGCTCGTTCTGCTTTCAAGGTACAAACTCATCTTTCCCATTTCCTAAAGTTTCAATCTTTAATCTTTGTTATCATTTTGTTTTTCCTTTGCCTTTTTCTTGTATTCGAGATTTCATCATTTAACCATCTTTTTTTTTGCTTCTTTCGCAACAACAGCTTCTTCAGATACAAAAGAAATATAAACTGATAACCCCTGGTTCTTCTGTTCTCGACCTTGGTTGTGCTCCTGGTGCCTGGCTCCAGGTCTTGCTCTGTCTTTTTTGGGATTTTTCTTAAATAGCTTTTGGTTGAGTTTAAAACAGCTCTTGGTGCTTTTGACTGATATAATCTCATTTCAGGTTGCTTGTCAGAGCTTAGGTCCACTAAAGAATGGTGGATCTGTAGTGGGTATAGACCTAAAGGTGTGCTTATCATTACTGATTCTTGAGTTGTTTCTTCAATCTTAAGATAGATAATGTGCTACCATTTTTCTAATATTAAAGGCTAAAGTGGACTGATTTATTAAATGTTACTTTATGAGGATATGAATCATGTTGCATTATTTAGTTGATTGATATGTGTAAAATTGTGGAGCATGCAGAACAGAAGGTGAAGCTTCCTTCTCTTCACTGTGATGCAAGGGTTACGACTGTTTGTGCTGATGTCATGAAGCTCTCCAAACAAGAAGTTAGAGCACTCTCTCCTGAGGTACCATTCAGTTGTTCAACCGTTTTATTTTTAGAATTTTTTAAGTTAGTAGATGCAATGCACTTCATTCTTTAAGATTTTACATATTATCATCTCCATGATTTGAATTGAAAGATGCAGTTGGAATTAAGCTTCAATTAAGCTACCCCTTTGTACTCCTATGCTACTTCATTGATGCATAAAGTCCCAGATTAAAGTATGTGCAATGAAATAAAAATAGTTTAATCTGATTCTGAACTGTATTTGAAATATGCAAATGGAAACTCATCAATTCAAATGCAATACATTTGATCTATAAGGTCATAAGCTTATAAAAGTTTTCCACTAATATTGCAGTTTATACAGAGCTTGCCTTGTTCTTGTTGCATTTCATACCCCTTATGTGTTAATTATAAGTTCTACTTTCCTATACATCTGTACGCATGCCTCTGTTGAAGATAACCTTTGGGTGTTGAATTCTTAGATAATCATTTAGCAAAGTATCAGCAAACTTAATAAGTTGACTTCTGTATAATTCAATTGACATTCTCCAAGTTCTTGAAAATTACTAATTATCTGAATGACATAGCTTTGTGTCAAAAAATACATATAAAGGATATTATATGATGTATGAAAATTGCATTTGAACATGTGCTTTTGGTTTTAGTGAGGTTACCAATTTGGTTTTAGTATGTGCTTTTTTGCAGCATAAAGGGTTTTCTTTGATACTCTCCGATATGTGTCCCTCAGTTTCTGGCATCACAACTAAAGATGCTGCTTTATCTGCTGAGTTAGGAATGCAAGTGCTTGATCTGGCTCTTGGTGGAGCAGCATCAGTTCATCCTGATGGTGATACTGAAAAGGACGGGATGTCAGATTCTGCTTGTGGTGAATATGGTAATGGTATATTGCAAGGAGAGGGCCACTTGGTAATTAAGCTTCTAGAGAGTGAAGATAGCCAAGGTGAGTGTTTGTTTTATGAAGTTGATAACTATTGCTATACCAAAAGTTAGTTCTTACTTCCATTTTGTTGCTTGCTTTGCAGAATTGAGCGGTATTTGCAAGCCACTTTTTAGAAAGGCATCATGGTTGAGGCCCAAGGCTACAAGATCCTCATCAAGGGAGATTTATTTGATTTGCCAAGGTCTGAAGTTGTGAAAGAATTTAAATCTTGTCAAGTTGAACGTTCAACCATTTAGATTTTTGAAATGAAAGGTTACTTGCAGCCTTTGATCGATTCTGTAAAAGATGAGATCAGGAAATGAATTTTTACTTGAAACACAAGTGCATTGCTTTCATCATATCTAATGCACGTACGTATACCTCAATGTTCTTCTCATAGATCAACTTGTGTTTTGTATTTATTCAGGATTAATTATAATTTTCCCCTATATTCTGTATCTTTTTGGCTCTTAATTACATAATAATTTACCCAATTAACTTAAAATACACACACACACACACACACTTAAGGGTGAAGAAAATAACACTTAACAAATCCTGCCTTGAAAACAAAGTTCCACTTGCATAATTGGCAAACAGGATGAAAAGATTAAATAAATATAAATACAATAATCTCCACCCCCTTTGAATAATCTCCATCAAGTGGCAGCATCTGAAAATTTTAGTATCTCCCGTTAACAGTATATAACTTGAGTTGATTTTTGTAAAGAATTCTTTTATCGAATGTGGGTTCGTCCCAATGACCAAAGACCTGTATATCCTTAACTGGTGCCTGAAAACAGCGTAACAGAGAAAGAGCTTAATGAAGCAGCTGCAGATAACTAGTTTAAATCAGCATTATGCTGCAATGCTTACTGGTGTTTTCATAGATGGGAAGACATTCCAAAACCGCAGAGTCTCGTCTCCTGCTCCAGTTACTATTGTCTGCATGCAAAGTTAAATGTTCAGAAGTTTATCTATTTCCTGCTTATGAACAAAGAAACACAATTCAACTCTATGTTCTTCCATCTATCATGATGCCATGGAGGAAGAAATATTCCGGTACCTGACCATCGGGTGAGATGGCAAGATAAAGTACTCGCAGACTATGGCCAGTTAGAGTTGCAACCTATCATAATCCAAGAAAACACAGATTGGTGTAACTTACAAGAGAATAAATATATGAATATTATCACTTAACAGCTTTGATTTGGGTAATACCTTAGCCAGTGCTGGATATTTCCACAACATAATTTGATTCTGGGAGTAACCATGAGTGCTGACTAGTTCATTTACATTCTTGCTCCATGATAGATTGCAAACCTGTGGTCGAAAGCATTGAAATCCTGGTGAGCAGATATTATTGCATCCTTTATTGACAATTGAAGAACATTGAAACAAGAAGATAAAAGAAAGAAGAAAAATAGAAACCTGGCTTCCAGTGTCAACATGGTTTAATTGATGATCATTGGTGGTGTTCCAGAAACGAATGCATCGATCAGCAGTTCCACCTCCAGAAGCAAGAAGACCACTCTGGTGCGGTGACCATGCAATGGCCTTGACAGCGGCCGTGTGCTCAGTCAGTTTCAGAATCGGTTGTTGAGAATGTTGGTTCCAGACCAGGAGCTGAACATCAGCAACAGACAATTGAACTCTTAAAACTCTTTTATTAGATGAGTTACCATGTAGCCAAAGGTGAAGAATGATTGATATCATAAGACCATTTTAAGCCCCAGAGGAAGAATGATTCATATCCTTACCTGATTATCATTTCCACCTGAAGCGAGTTCTTTGTCATCATGAGACCATTTTAAGCCACATACCTATAGAATTGGCTACAGAGAATAAATTACTTCCATTTTCCTTGTGACAAAACACTAAACTAATCCATCTACACAAGTGATTATTGTTTTACCTCAGATTTGTGACCAACAAGCTTGCTAACAAAGTCATCCGAAACGCGAAGATCATGCTGAAGTATGTTCCTATCCCTGCTTCCCGATGACAGAATGCGCGAATTCCATGCCAAGACTCCCGTTCGTGTTTGATGGCCGCTCATGGTTCGCACCTTCTTGCACTGAGTTCCATCCCATACAGGAGTCAGCATCTTTATTATATAACTAAAACAAATATTCCCAGCCCATAATTGGAATTTTTAATCAGCAAATAACTAAATGGACTTGAGTAGAGATTTAGAGCTACCTGAACTTGACCAAGACTTGTGCCGACGGATATGTAGGAGCCTTCCCTAGTCCATTGCACGGAGCACGCACTGTCATGTGGTCCCAAGTCACACAACTTTGTCACCTGCGAACAAGAAAATAAAGAAATTAAACAAACAATTAGACTCCTTAATAAAGGAAAAATGCCCAATTTGGAGTTATACAACATAATAGTGGAAATTGCTTTACTTCGCTAAGAAAACATAAGCAATGTAATATTTAACTGACGTGGCTATTTGATGCAGTCCATAGATAAACACAAGTACCCAACCCAACTGCCAGTACATTCTGGGATGACCAATCCACGAGATTCAAGTAGAAGTCATCTTGAAGTGATGGGGCATCTAAAACCTGCATCAATTTCAACATTCAATAATTAGCCATTTCATGTAATTAACAATTTTAACAAATTAGACTCCAAGGAAGTTGAAACTCACAGCCTCGCAGTCTTACTCTAGTACTACTTCTGAACCAAAGCTCATAAGTAGCAACTATATCAAACTTACCTTATGGGGCGTCTTGGGGACTTTTCGTGGCGGTTTAGGAGGTGTAGAAGTCTCACTAGAAATCCCAAGATCATGCCCCAAGATTGAAGGAGAATACGGAGAATTAGGCCCTGAATAATCAGTCTTAAACCTCAACATATTCTTGCTAGGACTACTCAAAGCCGACCCTCCTCCTCCACCACCACCACCTGCAGGAGAAGAAAAGGAAGCAAAATCAGATCCAAAAAGCTCAGATTTCAGCAATCTTGAGTACGCCTCATTGCCTCCTTCTTTAACAGGAGACCATTTCTCTACAAGACCATAAGTGTGCAGCCTTGAAGATGATCTGCAAGGTATGAATCTATCACTACAAGCGGAAGATTTTGATGGGGATGATAAGCTTGATATAGCTCGAGGTGATGATACACTCGATATTGATCGAAAATAAGAACCACCCGGATGGGTATCCAAGCGAAGAGATGTCTCAGTCATCCCAGATGGCAGATTGAGGCCACTCTTTCTTCTTGGAGCTGAATCCATTTTCTTTCTTTTCTTCGACGATTTTTGGTTTTTGAGCCCTTTGGGATCAATGGGTTTCTTTCTTTTTGTTGGTTTTTGATGAGAAATGGAGATACTGAAAAGCCCTCGGGTATGTTTGAGGGCTTTTCAATGGTGAGGTTTTGGTGGGATTTTTGTGAAGAAGAAGATTTGTAACGGTCGACTTTTGAGGTATTGAGGTGCGATAGGAGCGGAGTGGTTTTTTTGGTAAAGAGAAGGAGCCGGTGGTTTGTTTTGAAGTTGGATTTTATATCTTTTGTGGGCTATATTTGGAGCAAAAGATTCTAACGGTCAATTTCTATATGAAGCTTTACTAATGTAGTAAGCTAAGCTGGATGTTTTGGTCTTGGTTCCTAAAGTAGCCGATGCTTTGTGTACTATAAATTATTATCCGCTGTCCTCTTTGTTGGTTGCTACCCCTCTCTAACAGTTTTGTCCTATATGGTAATATCAATTGCTTTTTGTTTCTTTCGAGTGATCAAGTCCACATGTAAATGTTTTGGTGGCATTATTATAAAACATTCTCTGATATTCGACTGGATGTATAAATTAGTAGGCAATGATTCTTTACATAAATAAATCTCAAGATGAAGTGTAAGCAGTATTTGATAGATTAAAAATATTAACTTTAATTCAATGAAATAATTAACCACAGCAAGCATTAAACTAAATGTTACAAATTCATTCAGTAACTTTCATTAACAGATATTCTTTCCGTCACTCCCATTTGGAGGATTCAGAATTGTGAGGTGGAAGCTCGAATCCCCAAAACAAGATTATTGGTTGTAAATTAAAGCCTTGCAACTAGCTGAAAACAGAAAAGGCTACAGAAAGTCAGGAGCAAAAAATGGAATCATCCCATTGGTGATAATTTGCATCAAAAGGTAACTAAAAAGTTACGTCAAAACTTGAACTGCTTCCCCCATTCCTGTTGTAAACATTTTGGGGGCTTAAAATGGCAGAAACAGCAAATTACAACCGTGTTACTTTGAGTCCAACAATTTGTTCAAAATGGGATCTGTCTACTACTCAGTCATGCGCTGCGACAATACAATTATAGTGTGTATCGAAATTGGTATCTGCGAAGCCAATCTTCACCTTTCTCATAATAATCCATCCTACTAAATGTCTGCTGCGGAAATTGCAATGCAGCAGCATAAGCAGAAGCCCCACGCCATGCATCAAGAACTGGATCCAGTGCTCTGACCACCTTTATAGGTGACCCACATGGACGAATCATCCTGATACCAGCCTCTAAGCGCTCAGAAATGCCAGGGTAAAGACAGCTCCCACCAGTCATAAGGATTGAATTGGTCAGTCTCTCCTCCAGACTTTGGTCTGCAGATGGCAACCTCTTTATTGAGATGCCAGCCATCTCATCCAGCCCTGCCTGATCAATCCCAACCAGGTTGGGATGAAACAAAATTTCAGGGCATCTGAACCTTTCAACCCCAAGCAAAATTTGGAAATCCTCCTTTGTCAGTGGACGGAATTTTGGCATCTCAGGAATGGGTTGTGAAGATCCCGCATCTTGCTTAGGAACAAAGTTTGGGTCTATTTCCTGTAACACTAAAGATCAGCACTCATCCTAGTTGATTGACAACAATGCAAGAAAAAGAGTAATCTAAAATAATAGACGCAGAACAATACATAGGAATGAATAAACTGACCTGAAGCCTAGAAGAAATACGAACAAGCTCCACTTCATCCTCATCAGGCCCCTCATCATCATCATCATTATCTTTGCTCATAAGTTTGTAAAGTTGCCAATCTTCATCTTTGGCACCAAAAGTATCCTCACCCTT